>JAGDQP010014300.1:15593-45560 GCA_022664845.1 Lepisma saccharinum | reverse complement strand
ATTCCGTTCGCGTTAGTTCCGTTTCGCGCTTGTTCCTGTCGCTCTAATTCCGTTTCGCGCTTATTCCGTTCGCGTTAGTTCCGTTTCGCGCTTGTTCCGTTTTGCGCTTGTTCCTGTCGCTCTTGTTCCGTTTCGCGCTTGTTCCTGTCGCTCCAATTCCGTTTCGCGCTTGTTCCTGTCGCTCTAATTCCGTTTCGCGCTTATTCCGTTCGCTCTACTTCCTTTCGCGCTTGTTCCGTTCGCGTTAGTTCCGTTTCGCGCTTGTTCCTTTCGCGCTTATTCCGTTTCGCGCTTATTCCGGCGACCCTTCATGAAGTCCCTCACAAACGTTTAGTCCATAAAATAATAAAGAATGTTACATGACATAAACACATAAAAGGTACATACTTGAATTCGTATCCTAATACTCAATTATCTCAGAACTGTGCTTTTAGCACAGATACTGACTTGCAGGGCATTAATTTAGTCTTTATTCGTGAGAGATGTACGTTCGTACCTTTCTCCCAATTTATTTGGTTTGCACTTCTATAATATTCGAAAATAATGAAGTTTTCGTCTTAAAACCTTCAGTTTGCTTAAAGTGACGTCATTGCCAAAGTCAAGCAAGTCGATATTTAATACCGTTTGTCGCAAACAAATTGTAATCTTTCCCTTGCGTTCACGATATTTAACCGCCCCTTCCCACTGGTGTCCTCCGGAAGGCCCCTTCACTTGACTCTTTCGGATTTCAGCATAAGGAAGAAAAGGAACGAGAGCCATTGGGCTAGATTTTCTAGGGCAAGTCATTCTACTTCCTTTCCTCGATTTGTGATTTTTCTAATTGTTTGTAGCTGGCAACAATGTGCGTGTGTGTTTGAGTTGTAATTACTAGTGTTTATAATTAAAAATAAAATAATATTCTGCTGATGCAAGTGACTCACAAGTGAAACGGTTGGAATGTGAGTCGAATTATCTAGTTTTAAATGTAAATATGGTACATGCATAAATGCTGTTTTTTTTCAACTTTTCTTTTGTGGTATTGCCGGAAACTTCCTTTCGTATCGGCATATACATTAGGTTCATAATTAATGATGGGCTATAATTTAGTAAGTGCACCTAAAGGTTGGGGGGGGGGGGGGTATGGAGGAACTCCTATATCTATGTAGGAACAAACGGGAGCGTGCTCGGCAGTTGAAGGGTGTAGGAAGCTGATCCTGCTTACACTTTACGGATTTTAGGATAGTTTATATTAGAAATAGTGAAACAATGTTACTAATTACCTAAAGAATCCCCTTCTCCCGTGCAGTTATAGTTTTACGTCGCCAGACAACCACTTGATATTTTTCGTTTGGATTTTCTCTTCCGAAAACTAAATTTCTGCGCGCATCGTGGCTTGAACATCTCATTCCAGTACTTTTACACAATATGCACTTGGGCCATATACGCACGTTTTCAGGACTTCCCTCATTTACACTTACAGTGCTTTGGATATATTTATAGACACTTAAAGCATCTGCACTTACCTTAATAAAAGTAGTGATCAAGGGCATTCGGAGGTTAGGTAAGGTCAGGTGCGATGTTTTATTTATTGCACACGACTCCAGGATGAAACCACTGTTTCAATGGTCGAACGCTTCACTGTGAAGTGGGTAAGAAATCTTTGTTATTTACACGCATTAGGAAATATAATAAAAGTAGTGACCAAGGGCAGTCGGAGGTTAGTTAAGGTCAGGTGGGGTGTTTTTTATTGCACACGCTACTACAAGAGGTTACCACTGTTTCCCGCTAATTTGCAACCGCAAGGGAGTCGTATTCATGGCGCTGCGATCGTTTTTCACATCGTCTTTTCCTTACAATGGCCGAACCTTGCCCTTTTAAGCGGGTAAGAAACCATCGTTATTTACAGTAATTAGGCACTTTAGACAAGTAGCGCAGCGCACATTTTACATAAGACACCTTCCTTTATTTACCTACGAGGTCCATTTCTCATGTAAATTTTCCATTTTTTGGCGACGTAAAACTATAACAGAACCCCTTCTCCTATCGACGCCCTTAATCATGAAAAAAATAGGGTTACCACCCGTCTGTGATTACCCCGGACAGTCCGGGAATTTGCTTAATGCTACAAACCCCAGTTCTTAATGCCGGAGAATTCCTTCACGGTAACATTTTATCATAGTTCCAAGAGACGAATTTGAATAACCCGGCACTAAGTGAAGTACTTGAAAAATGCTTCATTTTAAATGTATTATTCATATAGTCAATAGGAGGCGCTTGGAGCGTAGAATTTAAAATGTACCCGAAAATGAAAAGTGGGTACCCTATAGACAGCAGCCAGAAAAGCAAAAAAAAATTACTGCAAATGTTGAAGAACGAGGGAATCATGGAGAAACCATACGGTACATGTATATTTTGCTTCAGAATTGAAATAGACACAGGAAAGCTGCTGCGAAATGAAAAATGAAACTCAAGTGAGCTCAAATGTAGCTTCCTTTGTTAACCTTCGTATCCTTTCTTGTTTAGGCAGGTCGGTCCGGATCGAGAAAAGTCCAAGGTTTTATGTTCTGTAAATTAGTTATCTATTTTCGACTCATATTCGCCAAACATATTTTATAGCCTGGGGTTCCGTAGTTGGTGGTGCGTCGAACATCGATTTTTAGCTTTATTCGAAACTCTCCTAAATTCTTATTAGTTTTTTTCTTTAGCTTCGGTCACAGGCACTTCTGTAAACATCTTGCGATAACCAACAATCCAAAAAGTATTAAGAAAGTCCATATGTTATCATCATTCCTTAAATATTCACTTTAAGATGGCGCCATGTGGAGGAATACTAATTGTGACACTTCGTGTTATTAATAACCAGACACAAACATGGATAGTATCTCGAACGAGCAAAAGGGGGTTAGGTAAAGTCAGGTTCGGTATTTTTTTTTTTTTTATTTATTCTATGTGCACAATTGCACATTTATTCTATGCTCTCGCGTACCCTTCGCCACTTCACAGTAATAGTTAATAACCACACTTATGTCTCGGTTTCACTTCCTTTAATGCCAATACTATGTTTCCGAGTTACACAGATATCTCATTCCTCCTGTAAATTTTGCAAAAAGACATCATCTGTAGTAAAGTTAATTGTACTAATCATTTATACTTACTAATTGTACTAGCAGCGATATCTGTTACTTTATGAGCTTAATAGTAATAACAATAAACATATTACTATTGTTAGTCTTTGCTTTTCGAAAAGATTGCATATTCAAGGGTTTTATGTATGTTGTTTTATCTCTTAACAAAAAAGAGTAGGCCTACTACTCGTATAATACATCTGTAGAGTGAATCTTGAATCAGTCAGATAGAAATAATTTAACATTTTGGCTGACGTTCGGTACCGGTATTGAATTTCCAATGTTTATGGATATGGTTAAAGTGTCCGGGGTTTTGGCTTCTTAAAAATAATATAGTCCTAGCAAAAGGAAAATAAGATCTAGCCTAACGTTTTTGGGTATAGTGCAGGGTTATATCTGCCAGAAAGTGTAAATTTACAGGGAAGATATAATATTACCTACGTTTGTGGAAGTCTTGAAACGCAAAATATATCAAAGTTTCGAGTCATGGAAGTGTGAAAAAGTGAAAGAACAAAAAAAGTACCTACGACTATTCAGACAAGGCCGAGCAAATGGAGTGAGTGTGAACGTCATGTGCATCGTGCATAATGAAAGAATACACTAATCCGTCTTCGCTTGCTTGACGTTCAGTCCGTGATGTTTGTAGCAAAATATGTTATTCATAACAGGATGTAACACCACTAGTATTCCTCCGCATGCTGCCATCTTTGTAGGTGTTGATCAGCTCGAGTGCAGCGTTTTACAGTTTTTTGTTGATTGCTGACTGTCGTTAAGTGTTTACAGTAGTGTATGTAATAATTATTTGCAAAGCAGTGAGCGATATAGAGCGTAGATCTAAATATGGCTAATAAACTGTACATGACATGATTTTTCTAACCCGTCATCGCCAGTGCGGCATACTGTATGTGTTTTCTTGTCCATTCCAGTGTAGAAAATTTGGAGGAAAAACACTTAACCAGTTTGTTTTCGATTAGTGTTTATATTACCCAGTGTTCTGTTCTTAGAAATACAGGAGTTCTTGGTAATCATCAGATTCAGTTTAATTGTTCCCTCTGGTCGCTGGCTTCGTATGATTTTCAATGGCATCGAGCTTTCCAGTATCTTTTTAAAAGAGGTTAATGGTATTACCGTTAAGAGCAAATAAGAGGGGTGAACGCTCACACACACAAACATCAGCTGTAAAGTAAGAGTTTACTGTTATAATTAACAACTTCAATTGATTATCATAAAGTGATGTGTTTATAAGTAGGTAAACAGGATGGCCGAGAGAGTTTAGTATGCGAGAGGTGGCGTTTGTTTTTTCTTGTTTATTGTGTTTGATATTGCGTCCGCCCAGTTGAAGTTGTCCAACATAGGTTGCTCGACTTGTTCAAAAAATAGGTCGTTTTGTCATAATCTATTTTGTCGTTTAATATTTTTATTCGTTATAGGTGAATAGTTCTAAGCTGGTATTATTTTATTTTTATCCTCACTGGTTGGTTAATGGCGGACATTTTTGTATAGCACTCAAGGTAGCAGGGCGTTAGGTCACAATACCGTTCATCCAAATAGGTCAACCTACCTACGTATGTTTTAATGTATTTCATAACTAGAGCTCGGATGTTTAGGCACCGAAGTCACAAAATTAGGCACTACAAATTTCAAATAAGGTCAATATATGCAACTGAATTTGTAAAACTTCCACAAATAATTTGGCAAAACCAACACCTTCAACACAGCAAAATTTGTGCACATCACACAGAATTTGTCTCTACCGGTTGAAAAGAAATGGAAAAGGAACTATTTGTAGAAAGTTATTTCAGATTTCATAAAAATAGGCATGTATAGGCACTATACATTGAAATAGGCAAAATAAAATTGGCTGTAGGCTGTAAAAATCGTTTATTTATAAAAGCAGCATTTATCATGTTGAACTAGTATTTTTGTGATGTTGAAAATCATCATATGTAACAGGAAAGAAGAAGAAAAATACCAATTTCAAACTTTCCGTATCTTATCCGTTTCAAATAGAACGAGGTTCCTGTGCTCTCTTTGCTGTTTTCTCAGTCAGGTTTTGTTGGTATGCTTGTTTATAAATATTTTTCTTGGATTGTGTAATGTACTTCTTTCCACATATATAAGTATCCCTATATACTCGTGAATTCTTTAGTATATCTTGTCAATCTCTCCCCCTCCCCTTTTTAAAAAAAATATAATTGAAGAAGTTTGAGAACGAGAGCTGCTAAACTAAAGTATTCAGGAGATTATGTTCATGCTGTTTCATATGCGAAAGAATCGAAATACACTGTGCAAGAAATGTTGAATAAAAATGAGAAATTTCCCTAGTCTGTGTCTAGCAATTTTTGGATAGTATGGAATTTTAGAAATTTGTATATCACTAACACAAATTAGATATTTACTTTACGTACAAGGTGTTTCAAAGTTTTGTATATACTTGACCCAAAATTTGTGATACTTGCTCTACTTGTCCACATATTAATCGATTTTTTTATGAATATTTCACTGAATGTTTGACCAAATTAATGTTTCACTGCCGTTCGTTCATTTAGCCATTGCTAAACTAAAGTTTTCACCCCTTCATCGGCGTAAAGAAGAACTACATCTCATCGGTTTCAACTCCTTGCCTTCCTAGCTCTTCTTTCAGTTTGCCGAAGATGTGAAATCATACGACTTTGTAACGCTCTTTCCAGAAGCAGGCAGACCTAAAAGCAGACAGGAGACAAGTGACGCCCTGCTGCCGAAAAGGGGGGCATCCAGATATTTATATAACGTAGCAGAATACGTACCTGGGAGAAAAGCCTAAGCCACAGACGGGGCCTCAATAATAACTTAAAGAACCGCTATCGGAGATCAAGTCCAGGCCGTGCTTCAGCATATAAGACCCTAAGTTGACATGATATGCACTAGTCTAGTACTCGAAGCATGCATGAAAGAAAGTCCGAAAAGAAGCACCAGAACGTAGAGAAGTTGGCGGTAGCAGAAGGTTAAAGCATGAGAAAATACAAAAGAAAAGGGGGGGAGGGGGCACCGACGAGAACACCTTGCTGGAAACCTTAACTATTAAATATTTATATATAAGCTAAAGATAGTCAAAACACATGCGTGCGACGTAGATATTTATATACTCTCAAAAGAGAAAAAAAATCTCAATAAAAATATCCACCAGCTTTCCCAAATCTGCATCCTCAGAGCCCATGCTCATCAAAGCTATGCAGAAGAAGAAAGAAAAAGGCTTAACATGCGCAGAATAAGAGCAGTCAAAGAATCGACGAAAAATTATTTATAATTTAGAACGCTATATAATTTAGAACAGAGTTACGATTCAGGGGCTCCCGTCAGGTTATCGAGCAGATCGGCTAAACTTAAGTACTTTCTAACTTAATCTTAGACCATTCTCACACACCTTCATCAAAACTCACTTTCTATAAAACGCATCATCGAACTGTATTCCCCATGCGGAACCCGGTTCTAGCCCCTGGGCAGTAGTTGAAACTTTTTACATCGGCCCTGTAGAATGTCCCGAAGCTGAGTACCAGTGCACCCGCCCATAACCAAAACTGCAAATTAATTTCCGCTTCCAACACCTAACCTCTTTCTACCAAATTCCACACATTCATCAACCGGTACCCGAGAACCTGCGAGCCGGACCACCCGAACGTTAGTCACTAAAATGTACAAGGCCAAATCAGCCACTCCCAAGTTAAAACTGGGTCACCAGATTTTTGACAAAACTTAGCTAATTTGACTTCGTATTAATTTTTCTTAAGTGCAAACAAAATTTAATTAAGAAATAATTTGAGAACAGAATTTCGAAGAAAAAAAATGCTTCCCGTGAGATTCTAGAATCACATATAATTGTGAATTTCATAAGTCTTGTTTTCTTTTCACATGACAAATAAAAATAAATAAAAATTTAGGGTTTGTATTCTATACTTATAGCCCAGCTACAGCGAAAATTTCTGCTACAAAGAAAAAAAACCGCAATAATTCTTTCCATAAAACAATTGAATACAACAGCATCGCTGAGCAGAAATTTAGTTTAGATATTCCAAAATAAGTTAGGTAATATGTATTACATCTCCTGAAACTAATGCAACCTAACCACATACAAGTTGGGTTAGGTTAGATCACAAAACAAAATTTCTTATCGCATAAATTTGCTTACGGTGAGCTGGGATAACGAAAGAGATTCTAACTATTGTACCGGAAAAATATTGCCTTATATTCGATTGGAAAGTTAAATATCAAAAAGGGTAAATTACGAAAATTTCTAACATAAAAATCATGCAATAAAGCCACACCAATTTCCAGACAGGCAATCAAAACTTCGAGGGAGAATAGAACGTGCATTTTTTATATATATCACAAGCAAACTGAGTGCAAGGTGAGAATTGTAAATTTTAAAACATGGTTTCCATACAGTAAATTTACGATCAAAATATATTATTGTGGATCAGATCTGGATTTGAGAAAAAGAGTGTTGAGATTTTAACACTACATACCTGCAGTCAGGCTAACAGACGCCTGGCCAGCGAAATTACTCAGCTATATTCTCAGCACACACTTCACCACAAGAAAACCACATAAACCGCATGCTGAAGAAACACTTGACTACACTCACACTCTCTAAAAATGGGGTTTCTAGACCCATAATGAAATTATATTAGAATGGACGGAGAAAACAACCACTGACAGTGCACACAAAGCACATCAAAACACTGTCACACATTGAAACTCCATTAAACAAACCACCGTTCACAACCGTCTTGTCCACTTCCAGTCGAATCCATGAGTGCAGTACTCACCACTACCAATATCTGCAGGAAATATATATTTATTTCGCCTTTCCTTGCTGCAGACAGAATACCTGCTACTATTAATTTGTTTAAAACGTAGGGGCTGCTGCGTAAAATTATAGTATTAAATGTACTAGGCTGCTTTAAATTTCCAACTTTATATATATTTTGTACGCAGCCGTTTCTCTC
Organism: Lepisma saccharinum; assembly: GCA_022664845.1. NCBI lineage: Eukaryota > Metazoa > Arthropoda > Insecta > Zygentoma > Lepismatidae > Lepisma > Lepisma saccharinum. The sequence goes on along the minus strand of JAGDQP010014300.1, from coordinate 37,471 downwards.
AGTAACCTTCGTGAATGTCGACCATCTTGAACTGACTCTATCGACCGCTAGCCAATCAGAAGCGAGAATCTAAACCGAAGGAAAAGAAGAAAAGTAGGTGTGGCCTACGTACTAAATTCCAAAACGAATTTAGCTCAACAATCAGAACTAAAGATGATTTATTAAAATCAAAAGTAAAATAGATGAAGAACTAAAGACAATAAAATATTCAAAGAAATATAAAGTAATAAAAGAAGAGTAGATATATATATAGGAAGCCCACGAAAGCAACAACGAAACAGAGAATTCTTTGACGCCTGGACGAACGACAAGCCTTTGATATGTACCGACGTCAACTTAGGAAAAATATTATCTTGGTCTCTGAACTAACAGAGTGACAATTAAAAGAAGAGCAAGAAAACTGATTCAAAAAAGAAGGGGAGAGAGTAAGATAAGTAGTGGTCGTCCGATGGTGCGTGCTCACTAAAACTTAAGAGCGGATGTTGCTACGCCTCTGATCCAAAATAGTTTTTTAGAAATTGTGTTGTTAGTGATTTGTTTGGCACAACAATTACTGTCAAACTTTATAGTACGACGTGCCGCAAACTGTGGTCCACCGATAACAGGTGTTCCTCGAGGTCTGCCCTTGTGGTGCTCTGAGTTTAGACTAGATTGAACATTGTTAAAAAATAAAAATAAAGTTCAAGAGAATTGCGTGTCACACCGTATAGTTGAGAATCAGCACGAATAATTTCGTCTGAACTCATAACAATACAATAAGTATTGAAAAGTTGGAGAATTATACGCTCGCTCGTTCGTGTTAGGTTAAGAACCCTTACTTTGCACAATTCGTGATCGACAAGTCTTTTGCGAGTTAAGTATACGAATAAGGTAGAGATAATACAAATTAAAAAATAAATGCTTGTAGATTATAAAACATCTCGGATAGCTTCAATTATTAAAGAGAAACTGAAGTAGTTCCTTCCAACTATTAATCCTAATATAAAATTAATTGTTTGAAAAATAGTATACTGGTATTAATATAATACTCAAAACATTAAAATATGATAAAAATTACCTTCGAAGAGGGCAAGAGTAGGGTTTCCCGTAGAATCCTTCCAACTAATAAAATGGTCCGCATTTGAAAATAGTTTGAAGAATGCTGTAATGATGCTTAAGAAAATTCATCAAAATCAAGAGGCACGGAAAGTTTAGCAAGGGTATTGTTCTCCATGATAACACCACGCCGATGAGGAGATGACAACCGCAGTTTAGCTATGGTTCAATAACCAAGGAGCAGATGTCTATAATCAGGGAATAGAATGCTAGTAGCTAGCTATATGTTTTCATGATGACATATTCTGCCCGGGGCAAATTTATGAACCACCACGAACTGAAGATTCCGTCACGTGATGGAGATGGCAGTCTAAGGGATGGGACTTAAGTTTAAAGTAGATTCCGAAGTGAACCAGTTCGTTCAATGTGTCTCCGCTGGAAATCGAACCGAAAACCATTTGATTACAAGGAGTGAGCAAATCCACTCATCCAGTTGGGATACAAAATGATTAATAATTGAATTCTGTTTAACCACAGTGTTAGAGCATAACTTATATTTTGAAACACACTCGTATAACCTGTCCTGAGCGGTAAGTGATACTATATGGTAGAGACGGTCGGTGTATGAACTTTGTCTCGTACCACACTCTTGGCATCTTGAAAGAACTGTCCGCGCTGTTGTGAATTTGCTCGTTCACTGCTTCTCCATGATACCAGGTGTGTAAATATGAAACCGGAATTTGTGCATAGACGGCGTTAGCTGTCACTGTGGTTACCGTAAAATTGCGTCCTTGGCGCCACTTGCTTGTTTTGACTGCTGATAACGATTTGGAACTCACAATCAGACAAGTTTCATGTCATAGAGTAGTGTTTAATAGCGTTGAAGATGGCGCAATTTGTACCTACAAACTACGATGTGCGGACAGCATTGGTTTTTTGTTACCATTTGAAGAAAACTGCTGCAGAATCGCATCGCATGCTTGTCGAAGCTTACGGTGATCATGCTCTTGGTAAGTCACAGTGCTATACGTAGTTTACAAAATTTAAAAGTGGCGATTTTGATGTGAGAAACAAAGAACGTGGAAGACCACCGAAAAAGTTTGCAGACAGCGAATTGCAAGCTTTGTTGGATGAGGATGACGCTCAAACGCAACAACAACTCGCGGATCAATTAAATGTGACACGAGAAGCAGATTCCATACGTCTAAAAGCCATGGGCAAGATTCAGAAGGTGGGAAAATGAGTTCCACAAACCACTTCCGAAATTCTGCTTGCCAGGTACAAAGGGAAATCATATCTCCATGGAATTGTGACTGGTGACGAAAAGTGGATCTATTTCGAGAGTCCTAAGCGTAAAAGATTATGGGTAACTCCAGGAGAACCGGCGACATCGACTGCAAGGCCAAATCGCTATGGTTGGAAGACAATGCTTTGTGTTTGGTGGGATCAGAATGGAGTGATCTATTATGAACTGAAACCTGACGAAACCGTTAATACCCAACGTTACCGACACCAAATGATCGCTTTGCGTGAAAAACGACCAGAATATGACCAAAGACAACATAAAGTGATTGTGCTACACGATAATGCACCCTCCCACATAGCAAAACCGGTCAAGAAAACGATTACGACGTTTTGCTGGGAAATCCTTCCGCATGCAGCTTACTCACCAGACTTGGCGCCTCCACACATTGCCGGAAGGATGGCAGAAATGTATCGCTAGCGATGGCCAATACTTCGAATAAAATAGTTCTTAGCATTGTCATCCAATCACTGTGTCTTTTCTGTACATAAATTTCGGTTTCATATTTACGCACCTGGTATAAGTACGGTTCGAATTCTGCCTGAGGCATGGATGTTTGTGGATTTTGAATTCATTGCAACCATTTATCGTGATTCGTCGAAGTCCATAGCTATTTTACTACAGCTGTCTGCTTTTGATTGCTAGACGCGTTAACAGCGGGATATGTGCTGCTGCATTAGGCCACCAGCAGTCAACGACAAAGGTGAAATTGCTCTGTGATTGGAGGCCGGCTGATACGGTTACACAGCTTCAGCTTTTTCCGTAGAGCTCTCTTTTATTTATTCTTTTTGTTTGTATTTGTGTTGTTCTGGGTCTTAGTATTTTAGGGGAAACGTTTATAGAACTATCTATTGGTTGTGTCAGACGTGACGACATTGACTTAACCAAGGATATTAGAATTAGAGGCGAATATTGAAAAACCTCAATACGAATGTACGAATTTCAGGCTACCATCTTGGTGTGCACAGCCAGAATTTAGGAGAGTGCTATTTATTCGTAAGTTTGCATATTGTTAGGCTAATTTCGTTAAACATATACGATTAATTAAACAACATAAAAAATAATAAAACCTCGGTTTTACAAGTTGATCACGTTCATTTTAAGTCTTTCCCTCTCTTAAATTCCGGCTGTGCACAACAAGATGGCAAACTAACGTTATTATGCTCGAATTCAGTTTTTTTTTTTTTTTTTTTTCAATTTTGGCCTATCATCTAATCGTAATGTTCATGGTTAAGTCAGTGACGTCACGTTTTATCACGACCTATAGTTAGTTCTGTAAATGTTGATTTAGGGGCGTTAATGCATTATAGCTTCCATTTTCTTATTGGATGTCACTTCTCCAAGATTTGTATAATTAACATCGTCATATCCTTCAAACAAGCAGAGAAGTCTTTTCTATTTTAAGGAAAAGGATAAAATATTCTATTGTGTATATACAGTTATTTCTAAACTTACATAAACAAAAAGAAAGAAAGATTTTGAATTTTTATTTAAAGCCTTTAAGCAACTTTGGTTCAGACCGAAAAAAGAAAAAGAAAAAGACGTACGTGAATATGTGGTGAACTACTCGACGAAGTGGCCGTAACTCAGTGGTAGAACGTTGGTTTATCATTCGGGAGGTCGTGGGTTCAATCCCAGCGGCCAACCATCCTGACTGAGGTTTTCCTCAATCACGCCAGGCAAATGCCGGGATGGTACCTTCAACATAGGTCCTGGCCGACACCTTCTAGAATCTTTTCACCTTCTTCCTTATCCCTTAGATGCCTAAAGGCCATAAATAAAATTCTGTTCAAAATTTAGTGAATTCAGTCGAGCTTCGTCAGGTGCAGTTGAGGAAGCACGATTGGATGGAGTGAAATATTGTGCAGTTTGCTTTTGAAAAAATGTAGTAGTTGGTGGTGACATCTAGTGGTCATAAAATGAATTGAAAGTTTTTTCATTATAAAGTATTTCTGCCTAATAATTCTTTCTTTTTTCTGTCTCTTTCATGTCTTGTGTTAATCTCAGTGTATCGCATGCCAGTAGTTAAAGAGATCTGGTCACACAATCGTAGAGGATGCTGTGCTGACGTCGGTTTAAAGATAATGAGTGAGTTCCAAGGGCGTTTGAAAGATGGAAGAGAAAAGTTCGTTTGGAAATTATATAAATATAACTGCCGAAAGATTTAATGATAACAGCGTGAAGTTTATAAGTGGTAATGAGACAGGAAGTGAAGTAGGAAACTCAGTAGATTCTGTAATGAACAATGATGTTTCGTTACGTGGTGTGGAATGTGAATATGTATCAGTTCAAATTGATGAAAAACTTGCACTAGAAAATGAACCGACAACTAAAAATAATAGAGAATCTGAAGATTTTATCACTGTTGATTCACAACTCGTCCAAGAAGAGAGGAACGAAAACCAAACGGAAAACAATATATCATTAGAAATTGTGAAAAATAAAACCGATGAAGAGCTAAACAAGGACGATAACAAGATTGATGAAATACTTCCTCCTGAACTTGTTCTGGTAGATACCATAAAAGTAGAGTTGAAAGTAGAGGAAGATGAAGTCATGGACTCAGGTGAACATGTTGAAACGGGACTGTGTGATATGATGCTAATCACACATAGGTGAGTGAAGTTTGTATAGATATTTCTTTTCTATTTTGCGAACAATACAAAAAGACTGACCGAGAACGTTCTTCAAAACACTTATCAAACTATTTCACTTGATCCTATAAAAGTTTTTCAGATGATAAGGAATGAAAAATGTTTTAAGTATATAGAAAAGACCTACCTAAACACGTAGTGACAGTATTTCGCTTAATATTCTCAAATTTGATGATTAAAATCAAAAGTAAAAGATTTTCCTTAAAACTGCCATTGGTGTGAGTCTGCAGGAAGGTTAAAACTGATTTAGGACAGATACACAAAGAGGCATGTAGCGTGTGGACACTATTTTGCGTATTTTTCGAAGTAAAAATATGGACACGTCATTATTTTCTCAATTTATCTATTTTAAAAATGTTTTTCTATGAGACTGCCAGTTTTTTTATTATTATTACCGTAGAACGGCAAAACTTTGGCAGCACTGGATCCAGTGTTTCTTTCAGCAGAATGTTCTTTGGTGGGGGGGGGGGGCATTTTAAATCTTAAGAGGGAAGAGAAGTAAAGAGGAGAGAGGGCGTAACTCTCTAGTGGGAGCTACGCACCACAGTGGGACATAGAAAGGAATGGGAAAAGATGTGCATTATGTTGACACTAAATTGATGAAACGTTTCCAGATCTACTGCATATGAAAACTCATGCATTCCGTACCACATATATTCAACCATCACATCCATTCAATCATTAACCATAGTGAAATATTCTCCATCCCTCTCTCCCTTATAATAAAATACTACAATATAAGAATTTTCAGCGTCACTATATAAAGGGGCATAAAAAGGACTTTTCTGGTTTTAGAAAGTCCCATTCGTTCAAAACATCATTACGTTATGATCCCTCCAACTGAGGCTTTTGTTTTCTACAGAATCGCTAGCCACCTGTGCAAGATGTTGCAGTTTCAGAAAAAAATCTTGAATAGGTATTAGAACGGATTTTTAAATATATATTGATTGATAGTGAGTGACATAGGCTAAAATTTTACAATTGTAAATTTCCAAGGAGTCTTGTTCGATTTGCAACACAGGTTGTAACCCTAGTAGAACAATGGATGAACCCTTGAAGTTACAATATTTGAAGGGTAAGGGGGAAAAGCAAGGAATATCCATTTTCGGATTCTGTGCTTTTCTGTTAGTGAAACGTCCTAGTATTGAACGGAATATTCCTTCCGTGCTGAAACTGTCCATGGAAAAAGCGGCAGAAGGATTGGCGAACTAATTGCTTTTTACAAGGTTTTCAACGTTAAAACACGTTTTTCTCGGAAAAGCATTTTTGTGACATCCCTTGTTTTTTTTTTACCCCTTACCCTTCATTTGTTGTTTTAAATTGAGGGCGTGATGGACTTAGCCTGGGGGGGGGTGATACCCCCCTGTCACCTCTCTGAAAGAAACACTGACTGGATCATAGAAGTTTGACAGCCCTAGATCACTGCTACACATCGATACTCACCTTTACAACGTTCCTTCCAGAGCGGTATTAATAAAAATACGCAAAAAATATTAAAAGCATGTCTATTAATTAGGTAAATGATTTTGCTGACAAAATTACCCCAGGTACGAAAGTTACCCCATTCTACGGTAGTTGAAAGGAGCTCTGAACAAAACTGGATTTTACACTTACTGTTTCCGAAAAACAGTGTAATGTAGGAACTGTTGTAGTCAACGTAATGTACACTGAATCATGTAATTTTAAGTTCCATTGGGTTTAATCTATTGATTAGACTACGCAGCGGAAGATAATTATAGTAAAGCTGTGTACATGCAATATTATGATTCTATCACAGACCAAATCATGAATATTCCGTAGAATCCGGGATTTTGTAGAACTAAGATTACGCAGAAACAACTACCACGTATTTAGGATTGTTAAAGAACCTATTTATGCTACGATTATTTTTCTAGAAGCAAGTGAGAAGTTGTTAGGTTGAAGTTAAAAGGATTCTGGCATCAAGTAATACAACTTCAAATAGAAATTTAACTTGAAGGATAGAAACAGCTGGTTTGTTGGTAAACATTGTACACTTTTATTAAAAATGGTGTGTGTCCAATTGAATATTACAATATTCTTGAATATAAGTTGTAGATGCAGTCAAATTATAATTTTATTCATAAGGAGAATTTCTATGTCTATCAAGGTTTATATTTATGTGTAGCTAGTAATTGTGTATTTTGAAATCAGATTGTGTAATTAAAATAGTAAGAAGTACCAGCGTGGAGTTTGAAGGAACTTGAATGTTTTCTGTATTGAATAAATATATTATTTTTGGGTTTAATGAGATTATTGCATGCAAAGCATTAGATTCATATTCATAGTGGAGAAATTAATTTTGACCTAAACTAAACTTAACCTGAAAATTTATGCGCATATTATGTTATTTGTCTCATTAGTAGCATTGATGCTAATTACTATCTACCTTGTTGATTGACTTATTACTATATACCTTTACTTAACAATAACATACGGAAAGCATTCATTTTTAATAAACGATTCTCACTATAGCTTGCAATTTCGCAGTTCCAAACTTTGACAATGAATTATAAGTGATTAGATCTTTCATATTTGAATTATTTCTTCCGCTTTCTAACGAAGAATATTAAACAAATATTACGTTATAAAAACAGTCGACAGTACGAAAAGGAATACCGTATAAAATTTACACTCGTTCTTCTCAGATGTATAATGCATTACAATTTAACGTTTATAATTTCTTATATGTGCATCCCTGCAAAAAGTAAAGACACTTTTCATTGCTTTTACATATAACATGTGTTTAAAATAGCATTTTTCTGAAAAAGAATTAGAATTATAGAGCCACTTTGTGTCCCGAAATAAGATTTTGCGTTGAGCCTACTTTTCCTTACTATTTAGAATAAACTTGGCATCGTATTTAAAAGTGCAGTAATCTTTTATTGTCAATTTTTTCCCCTTGAGAGATGTTAACACGCTAATTAGTTACGTGAATCCGGTTCCCCGAACTTTAGAGTCTAACTTAGTTCTCAACGTTTTTGACCTGAGTTTCACGTCTTAAAGGACGTCTTAAAGGAACCCGACGACCTGATACGGGTAAATGCTCGGAAGTGAATCACCCTGTATCGATAATTTATAAAACACTTCGGTGAATTGTATTTTGTTTGGCCATTCGATGAACTATATTGTGTTTGACCATTTGTAGTAACTATTACTTCGGTCCGTTCCAATTACGTGAGTGCAATACTTTTAGAAGCCACGAACATCCATGGCCCAGCCGGAATTTGAACTCGAAACGTCCTGAAACCTCACACCCATCGAGACCGGGGTGTTGACAGTTGTTGGATATTAAACAAGACATGCGATTTTGCGTCCAATCGTCTCTGGGGATTAAAAATTGAATATTTCTGATACAACAACACCAGGAACTCGAGGTGTCGACCAAGTCAGGCAGTACAGGCTGTGGTTCAGAGAGGTCAGTTCAAGAAAAGGTTTGCACTTGGCGGAATGCGAATGACCCAATGCATTGGAAATTACTGCCTCTCAGCCACAATCACACCATATATTTAGAGTTGAAACTTTACTAAAAACTCTAACAGTTATGCCTTGTTTAGATTACTAACATTTTACGATGGTAAAAGTTGTGGGTAAAACTAACTTGCGTTTAGACTACCGAACTTAACTTGGGTATCGTGCTTGTACTACCATTGTCTGTAAAGAAACAGGTTGAGGTTTCCGTGGTTGAGCAAAGAATCTGCTTGTTACACGGGAGAGAATTAAATTATAAAAAATGAACACAAATGAATTGATTGTGGCGTCACATTTTGTAGATTAGTTCTGCCATCTTTCTTTTATATTTTAAAAGTGGTACGCACCACTATTATACTATATATTTCGATAAAGAAAGAAATAAACTCACGAAGTGATTCGTGCCTAATAACTAACTTGCGTTTAGACAGTCGTTTCTTACTAACGTTACAAGATAACCGTCGTAAGTTGACGCTAGTTAAATTTGAAACCTGCGTTAACGGTAACTACCGTTTACGTTACTAAAATGAATTCGGGGTTAACGTTAAGCATGGTAAAATGTTGGTAATGTAAACAAGGCATTACAAGGAATGTAATTATCACACCAACCTTATAGTTTAAAATTTTCCGCTTTCGGATTACAGTTTTTCCGATCGCTAGTTTCTGTGGCGTCTTTTGTCAGTTCAGTAACAGAGGAAGTGAAGAATGGGGTCCGAGACTGGAGTGGTACCGGCATTAGTAGCTGTCGCTGAGCGTTGACTGAGGACAGTGCAAGAGAATGGCTTGTGTTTCAGTAAATGTATACGTAATTTCATTTTAAGCGACACGAATTACCCTGTTAATTAAACATAGTTACAAGAGGTCCAATATAGTCGCTGTAAAAATCCAAAGATACCACTATAAACAGTCCTGATAAAATAGTATTTGGTTTTTTTATATACTTATATCACTAATAACTATCCTTCCTTCAAAATTAGTTAGCTTAAAGTCTCTCTCTTACATTCATAGAAATTTATAAGTTAGCTAAGTTTAATATACACTAAAATGCCAGAAGTCACGGGATGGAAATTACAAGTGGCGCACCGAAATGCAACGGCTCGGCCGAATGCCAAGACCTTGATTAAGAGTTAGGACGTAATTAATCGGAGTTCGAACGGGACAGACAGATAGGACAGTTCACGATACCACGTGCGTACCGGGATGTCTTGTGGAAGGCATTATCATCCATCAGTCGCTGTGGCCGACTACGAGTGCGTAAATAATCTTGATCAGCGACGTCAGGTTAGTATTGTCCATTGTAATAGACAAGCCACACCCTCAAATCACATCTAGATTCAATGTTGGAGCTAGCAGACGCATAACCAGCATTTTCATGAAGCATACTTATTCTTTCATGGAATGTGGGAGCAGGAGAGCGTCTGTTAATACCACAACGGACATCACCCCACCTGGGTTTGCAAACACTGTAATTAGATTCTGGAGGACTGTCAGAATGAGTCGTGGTGCGATTTGTCTTGAAGCTAGTGGTTTCGGGCGGATGATAGGATTCGGGTGGGGCCGTGGACTCCAATTATCAACAAGACACTTTACAGGCTGGTGGTGGTTCCCTACTGTTCACGTGGCATGGGTTGGATTCGCTGGTCCTCCTAAACACGTCATTTGTCGGTGATGGCTGCTTTGCATTACTTGGTGATCATTCGCATAGCTTCATACACTTTATGTGCCCCCCTCCCCCCCACATACCCAGAACGATGGGATATTCTAGTAGGATATTGAATCGTGCCCATGCTGACTAGAATTGGTTCGAGAATCATTTTGGACAATTCAGACGCATATGAACCCAGTCGACTACTTGTAGGAAGTGATAGAGAGGTCCTTTTTACACACAAGAACCTGCATCTTACAAAATACCTGAGAGCTACCCAGCATCTCTGTAGAGGTCGTCCACCAACTTGTCGAATAGATCTCACTTTCAGTTGCTGTACTCACCGGGCTACAAGGGATCATGCACGCTATGGAATTTGTCATATGAGTGTAAATTGACTCATTAACAATTTAGCCCACCCAGTTCATTATTGCTTTTCGGTTAGTTTGAATTGTGAAACTACCAGACCTGTCATATTAAAAACAACAGCAAAATGTTAAGTGTTTATAACAGAAATTAGGGAAAAATATATAAGCATGCCCGTCGTGTTTCCTACCGTAAACTTCGCCTGCATCAAAATTGAGAGTTGGATAGTAAGGTAAACGTACCGGTTATTGCGACTTTTAGACCACATTTGTTTCGAAACTCGAAGTGTTGATCTATTCAGGCTCTGTTTCTCTGTTTATGTGTAACTTTAAACTCTTAGATCTTCTCTGAAATTAATTGTACAGTGAAATAATAAAAATGCGAAACATGTATCTTTATTTAATTTTCTTCAAAGCAGCAAAATGACTAATAGTTGGCACACACTAACCAGTAGATAGGCACCTTCTTGTACAAAGGTATTGGCACTTCCGTTCACTAGACGCTTTTGAGTAGATATATAATTTCGGATCTAACGTCAGTTCAAAAAATCAAGGAAGTCAGCTTTCTTTTACATTTCTTTCATTAGCACAGAAGTAGGAGGTCTAGATCCATTCTTTTATCGGAAAATGATTAGCCCCTTTTTTTAAATATAAACGACCTGAAAACGAGTGGCACTGCTGAGACCAGTAGTTGGCACCATTGCCAAATATTTGTTCCTTTGTAGATACTTTGTGAAAATGCTAGTCATAGTAATTTTTATGTCTAAAGGGTAAGAATGGCTATATTAGAAATCTGAAAATTCCATTAAAAATAATGGAAAAATATTGGCCCCCGTGTCAATAAATGGACACTGTGGCATACTCCCCCCCCCCCTAGTAGCACTAACTGGTTTGAATAATTTATATAATAATTCATTCAAGCGGGTCTCTAAACATCTTTCGAATTATTGAGAAGGAAAGCCCTACAATAATTACATTACAGCAGTAAATAACTAGAGGATAATGAAAATATAGTCCTTAGCTTATCTGCTTAGATTTTATAGGTTTATTTTGTAACTTAATGTAACCTTCTTGAAAGTAGCACCTTAACCACGACCAATAAGAAAGATGATGTGTTTCGTGTGCAGAAGTTATTATTGAAACAATAAGTTATGAGTCGGGAACAATATCACTTTCGCCAAATTATTTTCGACCCTGTAGTTCATAGCCACTACTTCTAGTTTCTTTTCTGTAGTTAAATGGTCTCTTCCTTTTATAGCTTTGAAGTTAGTATCATATACTTTTTATTTTAATAATGTTACTATTTATTGGTAAGTTTTCGTTCTGTCTTCTATTTCAGCTACAACACAACGAATGTCCATAATGAATACACAGATGAAAGAATCCCTGTCCTTCAGAAGAGGAAGAACGAGAGACGTTATGTTGGCCCTTGTAACAAATCCAGGAAGCCTGATCAAGAGGGAAAAGAGACTGCCAAGAACACTCTTGCGTTCACGTGCTCAAAATGCTCTGAGTCTTTTTCCACAATAGGCAGGCGGAAAGAACATGAAATAATTCATGGAGATAATCCATTTATTTCTATTGTAAAGGGTACGAAGAGGGGTCTAAATAATTATAAATGTAATCTGTGTGAAAAAGTATTCCAGCGTAGAAGGCATGTTTTTCATCACCTTAAGGTACATGATGATTCTTTGAGACATACGGAAGGTGATTTAGTTACCTGTACAATTTGTTGGAAGCAATTTCGTTCGAAGGAGTCGTTAAATAAGCATATGGTAGTGCATGAAGATATTCCTTACATATTACTAACTCGTGATGGAGATCGATGCATTTACACGTGTGAGATTTGTAAAAGTACAGTGCGTAAGAGAAGGATAATCATTAACCATGTAAAAAAGCATTTGTCGTCTAACTCCATTCTGCAGATGTATCCCTGCTTGAACTGTAAGAGGACATATTCTACGCAAGAAGCTTTGGATAAACACGTGGTAGTTCATGAAGAAATTCCCTCGTACGTCTCAAGCGAGAAAAATGACAAAGGTTATTATATTTATACTTGCACTTTATGTAAAACGACGTTCACAAAGAGAATAAATCTAGCGCAACACGTGAAATTGCACGTTGAAGCTCAACCACTGATATTCACGTGTGAAAAATGCAGCACTCCATTTACGACGAAACGTGCATTAGTGTTGCACCAATTTTCTCATCGCACCTCGTTTCGTTGTCGTATTTGTAGTGAGACGTTCACGAAGTTGAGTGAGCTAGATGATCACAAAACTCATGCTCATGGTGATGAAATCGAAAAGTTTGTTTGTGATTTTTGTGCAAAGTCGTACGAAAATAAGTATAGTCTTGCGCAGCACATGAAGACGCATATAGGAACTGATACAGAAGAGGAGAAACGTCGATTTCTCTGCAATACGTGTGGAAAGACCTTTAAATGTGAAGAGTCCCTCAGAAACCATATCCTTCACCATGAGAAACAGAAAGATAGTTTTGAGTGTCAGTTTTGTCTCAAAGTCTTTCCAAGTAGAGTTGAGATTATTCGCCATGAAAAAATCCATACAGGAGAATTGCATCGTTTTCCATGTCCGTTGTGTGGTAAAAAATTCCAGTCTACAAGCCAAATGGAAAGACATGTGCGTTCCCATACACTAGAGCGCCCGTTTGATTGTGCGTATTGTGGTCGGGCGTTTACGGATAAAACGCATCTCATCCGACACATCCGACGACACACAGTAGTGGCTGCAGAGTGGTCGTGCGATCAATGTGGGAAGTCGTTTGCATCGAGAAGTAGTTTACGTCAACATGTGATGACCCACATTACTAATGCTCCCTTTCAATGTGAATTCTGTGACCAATCTTATTGTCAGCAGTTTATGTTGGTCAGACATCGGAGAGTTCACACACAGGAGAAAGTGTACTGTTGTGAAATTTGTGGTGAAGGATTCACTCAGAAGTGCTATTTCTTGAAACATTCAAGAAATCATTTAAGTCAACAGACTTAAGCTACGTTCACATTTGGACACCTTGGTGGGTAAAGGCGGTCAAGCGTGTAATTTACCACCCCACCTCACCTCGTGCTGTTAGTCGACAGTATGTGGACCCATTTGACTTCACGTAATTAGATCTTGGCTAGTTGAAAATTTACTTAACATGTTTTCCGGCAGATCAATAAAATCCAACAACAAATGCGAATGATATCTCGTATTTATTATTATTATTATTATTATTATACAGTTGATGATTTTGTGCCTTAATGTCATATTAATGTAAATAAGAGTTAGAGTTTAAATGTAAAATGATAATTTAAATCATGCTTCCAGTGGTTAGCATTGCTGACTACGGATTGAGGGGCCCCGGGTTCGATTCCCCGCGCTGCCAAGGAATTTTTCCAAGGCGTGTGGTCTGAAACTGTGCCCACCTAGCATCGTGATGCAATTGGAGAGCTGCTATGAATAAAAGATAGGGATGATCACTGTCAGAGCTTAGGCTCTCCTCTACCAACTCGTTTGGTCAGCGTGGGAACAGTAGACCAATCTCTTCCTTCCGGGAAGAGGCTTCATCCAGTAGTGGATCAAATATGGCTGTGATTTATTATTATTATTATTATACAGTTGATGATTTTGTGCCTTAATGTCATATTAATGTAAATAAGAGTTAGAGTTTAAATGTAAAATGATAATTTAAATCATGCTTCCAGATAACGAAGCAGATTCAGTAGAGGAGGTTCTGGTGTGTGTATTCTATAAACTACTTAAAAAATGAAGAAAATATATGTAATTTGTTCTTTATTCATTGTGGGTCTGAAGAAGTTCAAAACTTGTAAGTTTTTTCCTTTTTGGTTCGATTCCTAGAAGGCGCGATCTACTTAGGCGTGTGTAACCAACTTAATGTTAATTGGAATTGTAACGTTGAGTGTGAAGTATGTGAAATTATGTAGTTCCTTAAGTTCAGATAATTTTCTAGTTTTTCTCTTAATAGAGTTAAATTTAGTTTTCCCCGTGTTTATTAATAGAAGTAATGAGCTATTTTTCAGTGAAGTCTCTTTTAATAAAGGAGAAGTTATAAGTTGAGTCTACAGAAATGATAGAAATCCGTAGTTGGTGAACTGAAGTTCAGTTAAGAAATAGTGGAAAGGAGCAAGAATGATTGAATTATACCAAGTGATTTTGATATTCGAAAGGGATTCATCAATATACAAAGTGGTGTTTGCTAGTGAGCAAAATTTTTCATACACATGCAAAATAAAAGAGTAGAAGTAGTGAGTTTTTTCTTAATTGCTTCCGTGTGCAGTTTCGTGAGGAAGTGTTCAAAATCGTGTCATTTTATTCAGGTAATAGTGGATATTCAGAAAATTGATGGTAGCAATCTCAATTCCGCGACTGGGGGGCAGGGATGGGGTAAATTACTAAAACAAAATTTCGCCTTAATCAGGATAAATGTGTGCTAGAGCATTAAAATTTGTTTTATGTTCAGTTTTAAGTGAAACAACATCACTAAGATTACCTAAATAATAACCCAGATGGTCGAAATGTCAAAAACATGAAAATTTAGAATCTTCAGCATTTTCGTTCTTTTGCGTGCAAACTTCGGCACTTATAATTTTGGTCTATTTTTTGGTGGAACTGCTTGAAATTTCAAGTGCCCCAATAAGGGCATAGATAACGTGGTTGTTTCAAGTTTATGAGAAGGAGAAGGGAGAAGTTTCAGTTCTAAAAAAACAGACTACAATTGGCTTCTTCCAATTCGAAGCTAAATTTAAATCTGGTTTTTTACTTCCTGTTCTGTATATTTCACAGTGCTGATGCTTGGAGCCCAGGCCTTCCATCCACACCAGCTAATTTCAGTTTTTGAATGTCATCCTACACCTGCTGCCTCATTGACGAATGTAGTGGAGCAACCTCCATTATATATATCCCGTATTTATTTACGGGTTTTCTGTGTAGCTATCACTTGACCGTCCTTGCGCAATGTCTAGGACCATTTTTATCTGTTTTTCTATGTGTGTGTAGGGGGAAGGGGTATGTACATGTGATGTACATTATTTGTGTATTATATGTACAGTTGCATACCTACCGTTAAACTTGCACTTCTATTTCAAGCAGCTCCACTAAAATTACCAGCAGACCAAATATTAGAAACGCTAAAGTTTACATGCAAAAGAAACGAAACTGCTAAGATTTTTTTTTCTTCATATTTTTTACATTTCAACCCCCACCCCAATTTAATATTTGGGTTATTACCACACTCTGTTTATTCACGGGATCTTAAAGTCAGCTAGTAAGAAAACCCACTAAGGGTCGGTTCTACAAAAGACCGCTAAACTTCTAGTCAACGCTAAGTTGAGGCCAACTCTGATTTTGGCCAATGAGAGATGGCCTCAACTTAGAACAGACTAGAAATTTAGCGGTCGATTTTAAAACTGACCCTAAAAAGAACGAAAATCTGAATTTTGTAGAGTAGTGGTAGGAGAACTATTCCTATTTGACGAACTGGCAGTAGAATAGAGAGGTCATAAAACTGAGTAGAGTTGGTAATAGAGGTATGGGGATATAAAAGTTTTTTTTTTTTTCTATTTTAGAATGGTGTGTTCAAAAATAATAATTGTACAGGATGGACAAAAATTAATTGTCAAAACTCTAGGAACGGAAAGTTCTCATCAAAATAAGGGGAAAAAAGTGTCTTCGTAATTTGTCGAATTCCGCTTAGTTTCCGAGCTACAGGCTGCCGAAAGCATGGGAAAATGAAATTTAGAGCTTGATATTTCCAATACCATTAACAGTAGAACTTCGGTGACAAGGTATCCACAAAGACTTCCAACCTGCTTTATTTAAAAAATGCATAATTCGAAATTGTGCGATGCCTGCGCAAGGGATTCCCCAAAGGAACTAGGGGATTCCCAGAAATTCTTTGAAGTAAAGGTAAGCCGAAATGTATATGAATTTGACGACTTTGAAGCAGGTAACAATAGTTCGTTTGCGCCAAGTCGATATCTCAAACAGATTCCATTTCCTGAGTGATTATTGTAAAACATTTGTGGTTACATAACCAAAATGGGCCAGAGCTATTCACCGAACTGCAATACATTCAACGAACTATTGATTTATTTGTTATCAATGAGAGAGAATGTCATTGTAAACCTGGATGGCGATGATTAATCATGTAAACAGTGCAGTATAGGGCAATAAACGACTGCAGTCCTCAAGTGGTCACAAGTGTCAGATCATGAGTCACAGCTAGAGTTCAGCGTTTGAGTCTCGGCTGGTAATCAACTTTGTGTAATTTGAAAGTACAAAACAAAAAAATAATGGTAGCAAGATGGGATAAGCTTCTTGTCCTTGGAAAGTTGATGGACAGCAAAAATTCTCTCTCAGATCTCAGTCTTATTCTGGACTTAGGCATAACTACCTTCTCTGCAATGTAATTTAAAAGACAACCGTGTGAATGCTTCGTGTTTCTATTCAGTTTCATATTCCGTCTATTTCCATGCGTTTTGCATAAAACTGCTCATGTTTACACTGTAAATTACCGCTATACGACCCAGTAATGACAGCCTCTCCCAAGTTCTAAAGAATAAAACTTAGGATACCTGTTTTCAAGCAACGATGCACGATAATTTCTTTCAAAAGTCCAAATTATTTAGAATCTGTTATTTTAAGATCAAACAATTCTTCCATCAAAATTTCTTACTCCAAATCTCAATCCTGAAGTTTCAGATCTCAACTACGCTTCACCATTCTCGTTTATTTTTTATTTTATTTATTTTTTTCGTGATGAATAGGCAGATCTCGGGCACTATCGAACGAATTTTACTATCGAATAAACAGCCGATAGCGCTGAAAAACTATCGATAATTTATATTCGATAGTTTTCTTTCTGGGCCTTGGTTTTGTTCCTGATGCTCCCTGAGTCGCTGGAAATGGTTTAGGGGGACTGGAGAAGAAGGAAGAAGGAAGCACAAAACAGCATCCGAGTTTACGCGTAAGAATGCCCTCCGGCAATGACACAGCAAAGAAACACTCAGCTGTAAATGTTTGAAAGACAGCCTGCTTTTTTCTTCCCCGTCCCTTCTCGCATTTCGCTCTTCGTTTTGAAGGGGAGAGGGCAGCAGAGATTTAGCCTAGCCACCCGAAAACATTCGATAGTGCTCTCCGATAGTCCTCGTACAGCTTCAAAATACAAAAAACATTCATTCATTCAGTTATTCGGTCGGTAGTTGCCAATGCTTTTGCTAGGAGAGGCCCTCGCCAGAGAATAAAAAAAAGGCTTTTCCGATAGTCGTCTCCGATAGTTTTGTTTTGTTATGCCCCTGAAGTGCACATAAGGTTCATATTTATTTTCTGGTTTGGGCTTTTACTGACTGAGTGTTGTGTGGCTCTGAAGTAGGCCTTAAATCTTCACTAGGCGAGGTGCTTCGGAAATTAATGCGAGAGAGTTGGAGATGTTTGAAAAATAACCTGCCTTCTTTCTCCCCATCCCCCACTGCATTTTTCGGTTTTCCTCTTCGACGGCAACGTTGTAACCAGAAAAGCAAATTGTGAGCAAAGGTTCTGAATAGAGATATTTTCTTTGGTAGATAATGTGATATTTTATTGTATAATAAGCACCGTAGTTAACGTTCTCATTTGGGAATTACGTTTAATTATTCCCCGCCCCCACAATATGTAATGATAAAGATGGAAGATATTTCAAGGTTATCTTGCTATTTATTTGTTTATTTAAAAAAAGAAACTCCAAATACTGCTCTGCATCTGTTTTCGATTGGACATTCAACAAGAGACGGAATTGGCCTTGTGTTATTCAAGGCACTATCATTTATTGTATTAATTTCCTTAGTGGGACCGCTGGACCCGAACTCAGGACAAACAAATGCCAAGCTACAGCAACAAATGCCTAAAAGAAGCAACAATGAGTGTAAGAAAAAAATAAAATTTTAGAAGTGTACTTGATCGATGTTTTATACTTACGATAGCTCGGAACATTTTGTTTCATTAGTTCGTTCTATTCTGCAAAACGATTTATTATTTTATCAAAAGGCAAGGATTTTCCATTTTATTACTGCAGTTAAACAACAACGTATCGTAATACTGTAAGAACGGATCGTAATAATAATAATACTAATAAGGATCAGTATTCCCAACTGCAGCGATGAACTTGCGAGTTCCATAAGCCATAGAGTTAGTTAATTTATTCCCAAATAAAAGATTAATTCACTGAAAATCGCATTTCAAGCAACTCAAAAGTCAAAATTGTCTCATATATTCGCACATTAATGTGGAATTACGGTAGTGCAACGAAATATTACCTAATTTGAAGGTACCATCCCTGCATTTGCATGACGTGACTGAGAGAAAACCCTGGAAAAATCTGCCATCGATGGTCGGCCAGTGGGATTGAACTAAGGACCTCCTGAATGCTAAGTCAACGTTCTGCCACTCAGCCACGGGCGCTCGGTTTGAATTTCTCTCTTTGCCAGAAAGTGATATATTAAAAAAGAACGCAAGTCACTCTGGTGCTTTGATCCATTATCTTTTATTATAACGATAGAGGAACGACAATTTAGCATAAGATTGACCGGGTCGGTTTCGAAATACGACGCTAATAAACGAGTCCTAGTATCTGATTCTGCTTTCGCTTGTGATTAATTTTTGGAAATACTGAGAATATTTCGCAAATTAACTTCATTCATGAAACCTGAAACCATATTTCTTCATCCGTAAAAGAAGAAAGAGGAAGAAAAGCTGACCTGGCCTGGACTTAGGACTGGTAGTTTTGCCACGAAACGAGACGAGACAGAGAATTGGCTATAGTACACGAGACGAGCTCTCGTAATGCAAAGTATACATCTTTTCGAGACGAGACAGCCTAAATCTCATCTCGTCGGCCTCACTACTTATTTTATGTTTGGATGCAATCAATACGAACTGAGATGAAAAGTCCAGGACCTAGGTCGCTCTCGGTTTCGAACATATACTCTCTAATAGAAAGCCCCAAATACCTTGAGTGAGGACCTGGGACGGGAAATAGTTATAATTCAGTAGTAATATACAATAACCATAATCAACGTTAATGTCATCTCTCAAACATTACTTTTTCTTCATTTTAAAATAAAATCAGTAAGTTGCCAGAAATGAAAAACTAAAAGAAAACCAAGTTCTTTTCTTGAAAGAGGAAAATTGTTGGCTATTTTCTTCGAGACCCTCATTCCAACCACACGGTCCAGACTCCAGATACTAACACATAAATTTCTATTTCCTTCAAAGTGTTGGGTTACAGATAGGATGCCTGTCCTAATTTTCAGTTAAGGCAATCGCTATTTGAGTTCTTGCCTGGTGGTAGTTCTTTGTGGTAGTTTTCTGTGTTGGTGTTTTAATACTAAATAAACTTTCGAAGTTTTTCTGTGATAGTGCTGGACGTAGAGAGTTTTGGAAATGCCTTTCCGAAGAAAATCTATCGTCTAGGAATATTTTGTTAAAAAGTCATCTCAGGAAGCCTTTTGCCAACTATGCAAAAAAAAGTTATAAATATTCCGGGAACACTTCCAATTTGCAGGACCATCTAAGGCGGCGGCATCCAACAATCAAAGAATCTGCAAGCTTGCTAGACGTGTTAGAAGATTCTAATACGCCTTCTACATCGACGCAAGTAGCGTCAATGGACTTAGTACTGGTAAGACCGTCCACTTCCAGGGAAGCAAACGCGTTTAGTGGGGTAATTGTAGAAAATTCTTTCCCTTCGGGTTCATCTTCGGCTACTAGTCGAAAAACACAAATGACTTTACCGGCGACAATTCGCAATGCTCATTTGTCGGAAGCAAAGCGAAAGCGAATTGACAGGAAAGTGGTGTCTATGATAGCGAGATACTACCAAACGTTGTCAGTTGTAGAAGATGCTGGTTTCAAAGATCTAAAAGAGCTGGAACCCAGGTACTCTCTTCCAAGCAGAAGAAAACTCAGTAGGACACTCCTCCCGGAAATGTATGAGGAAGTGCGAGAAAAAGTAACTGGAATATTGAGTGGTGCATCGTCTGTTGCACTAACCACTGATATGTGGTCATCACTCAATACCGAGTCTTTTTTAACCATTACTGCTCATTGTATAAGTAACTATAACTTGTACTCCCTGTCCGTTTGTACAATTCAAGTTAGCGGCAGCCACAAAAGTGAACATTTTAACTGAAGTTCTCCAAGAATCTATAAACACTTGGAACTTAGTCAAAAGTTGACGCCATAGTCACTGACAATGACGCAAAAATGAAGAAAGCATGTGAGTTACTAGGGATCAGAAATATCTCGTGTGCTGCACACACGTTAAATCTAGTTGTGAATGACTCAGTGAATGCAAATGAAGATTTTGGAACTCCTATTGCTAAGTGTAGGACTATTGTAGCGCATTTTCAAGTCTAGCACAGTCGCGGCAGATAAGTTAAAAAGTGTGTAGCAGGGAATGGGGAAACCGGAATTAAAGTTATAGCAGGATATACAAACTAGATGGAATTCAGAACTAATTATGATGGAGAGGCTGCTAGAAGTTAAAGAAGTCTCTTTGCCCAATAGCCCAACGCCACCAAACGCCACTGAATGGCAGGTTCTGGAAGAATGCGTAAAGGTGCTGAAACCTATGGAAATAATGACAGCTGAGCTTTCAGCTGAATAATACGTCACAATTTCAAAGGTTACACCTCTTGTTCGCGGCGTGCAATATGCGTTGAAACATAACAACAATAATTTGGATAGATATTTCAATAGCACTGCGAGACACGTTATTGACGGAACTGTCTCGCAGATTAGCAAAAAAATGAAAATAGCCGCATTCCAGCCAGTGCAACATTCCTCGCTCAATCCACGATTCAAGAAGGCAGGATTTGGATTAGAAGCAACTTCGAAAGTTGCTGAACAGTTTGTTATTGGAGAATTAAATACAATATGTTCATCAACAGAAGATCAAGTTCTTAATGAAGGGAGTACAAGTGTCACCACTCAGATGAAGAAAACAGTTTTTCAATATGGGGTCATTTTGATAAAAAAGGTTGCGAATTTGAAGTCGAAATTAAGTTCCTCTGCCAATAGCATGATGCTGCTCCGTCAGTATCTAGAACTGCCTTATGAAGACAGGAATAGCAATCCTCTGGCATTTTGGAAGCGTCACCAAACTGTTCTCCCTGAATTAAGTTTGATGGCTGTGAAGTACTTATGTATTCCAGCTACTTCAGTGCCCTCCGAAAGAATTTTTTCGAAAGCAGGGCAAATTTTAAGTGAAAGAAGGAACAGGCTATCTGGGAAAAAATTGAACACGTTAGTTTTTCTGAATTCGAACAGCTACCTGTTGGATTAAATATGACAAACGTTTGATGTATATATATATATATATATATATATATA
>JAGDQP010014300.1:0-10593 GCA_022664845.1 Lepisma saccharinum | reverse complement strand
TTTTTCTTTTAAGTGGTTATTGTAGTGAGGTGGTAGTGAAAGTTTTTTGAGCTTGTGTGGGCTAATTTTGAGTTTTTACGAAGAGAATTCGGCAATGAACAAGGACTGAGGGAACGTGAGTATGTTCCATTTTTATATTTAAATTTGCAATTCCGTAACGGAACTATTGTGTTTCCTGAACTTGATATATCAGAAAGGAAAGTTCACATGTATAATTCCTTTACCATTAAACTTGCAGAAAAGGAGAATAGTATAGTCTGAGCATCTGGGCAACGCGGGAACTGCACATTTCGTCCTGTATTTGTTTTTATTCTTTTACTTTTATAATTTTCGGGAAAGTTGTTTTCATCAGTTCTTCAATTTTGATTTTTGTATTTTCATAAGAAAACTGGATTTTTGCTGGCGGGAACCGGGGACGAAATTTCTTTGGTTGTTTTAACTTCTGCATTGAACATCTAAACACTTTATAAGCACAGAGCGTTTTTTTTATAGAAGTTGAAAAATGGAAAAGGTATTCGTTGTTTAATATCCTAGCTCGATGTTTTTCGTTCGCTTTAATGATTATATTGTTGAGGATTGCGTGATAGCGTAGGCCACTGGTCCGGAGATTTCTTTGTGTGCCTTCAGTGTGACCAGTAAAGGCGGGTTCAGGGTTCGATTTCTTTCGAATACAAATATTTTTTCTACTCCTCTAACAAGTCCATTGAGTAGGATTGAGGCAGCAATTTTGTTGGCAGGAGCAAGGATGATTGAGGCAGCAATTTTGTTGGCGGGAGCAAGGATAGAGTCTGAGCCGTACAAAAGTAAAGAAGGAGAGTATTAGTGGGAGTCAAATAAAGATAAGCGACAGCAACAGCCTCTAAAGTTCTCGTACAGGATTGTGTTCAACCAGGAAGCCATCTTTCTATTTTTGTTATATCTTATCCAAAAATATATACAATTTTAAATTGGTTTTTGTAAATTCGTAGTTTTCATTTGGAAGATTTTATAGCTATTATATTTGTGTGTAAACATCAGAAGCTTTGTAAACCAAGCATTGATTTACATCAATTTGGCTATTATTGATTCTTCTGAATTATGTATCGGAGATTAGGACCGTTAATTTAAGTCCGGGCAGAACTCATTTAGTTCACAGTAAACGATACAAGTTCCAATGTTTCTCAATAGGAGAGGCTCCCGCGAGAGAATAAAAATATACTTTTTCGATAGTGGTCTCCGATAGTTTCGTTTTGCTATGCCCCTGAAGTGCACATAAGGTTCAAACTTCTTTGATAGCTCTGTGCTGTTCTGTGGCCCTGCAATAGGCTTCAAATATTCACTTCGCAACTGGATAGCTGTTTCCACTATTTCGCTAATTCGCTCGCTGACTACCAAGCTTCTGCCTCCACTGCTTGGCGGAGAAGAAAATATTCATTCAGTAGTCCATCCAACTATCGAATAGGTCCGATAGTTGATGGGCACTAATCTCAACATTCAAAAATCCAAACGTACAAATACAAGAGGACGATCAGACGTAAATGCGTTTGGCATATTGTGCACGTTATGGCAACTGAATTCAGACGTCTCTTATTTCTGTCCTTTTTCATTCATTATTATTAATAAGTCTATTCCCTTGTCATGATATCTTTTTTTTTTTTTTTTTTTAATCTACAGACTTTGTATTTATGGGTCGTTTTAGTAACCAAGAACGTTATCCCATCTTGCTACCATAAAGTTTTTGTTTTGTGCTTTCAAATTACACAAAGTTGATTACCAGCCGAGACTCAAACGCTGAACTCTAGCTGTGACTCATGATCTGAAACTTGTGACCACTTGAGGACTGCAATCGTTTATTGCCCTATACTGCACTGTTAACATGATTAATCATCGCCATCATGGTTTACAATGACATTCTCTCACATTGATAGCAAATAAATCAATAGTTCGGTGAATAGCTCTGACCCATGTTGGTTATGCAACCACGCATGTTTTACAATAATCACTCAGGAAATGGAATCTGTTTGAGATATCGATTTGGCGCAAACGATTTATTGTTACCTGCTTGATAGTCGTCAAATTCATGTACATTTCGGCTTATCTTTACTTTAAAGAACTTCTGGGAATCCCCTAGTTCATTTGGGGAATCCCTTGCGCAGGCATCGCATAATTTCGAATTATGCATTTTTGGATAGAGCAGGTTGGAAGTCTAGATTAGATTAGATTTTATTTCATTCTTTCGACCATATGTTATACATTTTGTATACACGTAAAGATTTTACATTCTGAAGGTTAAACTTAGATATGGATACTTAGTACATATTCATATAAAATATTTAATAGTGCATATATAATCATAATGACATACACATTGACATGACTGTAAGTTAATATAATAATTATATATTTGACACTGAACAACATAGTAAAGTCTAGAACCATTATTACATACTATATAAGATATTCAATAATACATATATAATGATAATGTCGTACATAGTGACCTGATTTTAAAATTCAAAATAGTAATTTATCAATTTGACACTGAACAACAATGAGCTACAATAAAACCTTGAACCTACTTACTACCTGAATCCACTATGCTTACTATTTATGGTATACCTGCTATCTTATCTGACCGCTGATATGAGAGTATTACTCCCTTGACTCATGAACTATTAAGATATTCGTCAACTAGATAATATACACTGGCTATCAACAATCTTTGAATTTGTTGTCACGAAATTGTTTTTTTTTCTTTGACGTTTTTTATATAATCTGGGAGTTTGTTGAATAATTTTACAGCCATAGTAATACAAGAGCTGCCAAACGCTGCTGTTCGATGTTGGACGAGGCACAGATTATCTTTTCCTCTTGTGAGGTAGTTCTGAGTATGGCGATTTCTTTGAAAGTTGTTTAAGTTTTCCCATGTAATTTTTAATACTTGAAAGATATACAAAGAGGGAACTGTCATGATGTTTAATGATACAAATTTTTCCTGCAGGTGGAACGTTTTACTGCTTGAGCGATTATTCTTATAAGACGTTTTTGTTGTTTGAAAATCTCTTGAAAGTCTGATGATTTACCCTAGAATTCGATACCATATTTGACATGTGAATAGAATATAGAGACATAATGCTTTGATGATTAAGGTACGAATTATATAGGTTGATTTTACTACCTTTTTTGTTAATATAGTAGTGTGTTCTAGCCATTTTAATTTATCATCTATATAACTAACTAACTCTATGGCTTATGGAACACGCAAGTTCATCGCCGCAGTAACAAACGTTCGCCATTGGATTCTATCCTGGGCAATCCTAGGCATGTATCATCTATATACATTCTAAAAATTTTACAGTGTTAGTATACTCACATAATATGTTGTTCATTATTATCTGTGGTAACTCAGATGGTAATCTTTGTGATAAGAGACACACTTAGGTTTTTCTGTGTTTAGTTTTAGCTTATTTGCAGAAAACCATTCTATGAGTTGAAACGTTGTATTGTCAACTGCTTCCTGTAACTTGCTTTCATCCCAATCCGACACCATGACAGTTGTGTCATCGTCAAATAGAAGTACATTACCATTGTCTACGTTCTGTGGTAAATCATTGATATATAACAGAAATAACATTGGGCCTAGTACTGAGCCTTGGAGAACACCTTTTCTGGTGATACACTCATTAGAATTTATTTTAGAAACAGAATTTGAATTTTTATCCACGTGAGGAACTCGAACCACTTGTTTGCAATTTCGCAGATATGATTTAAACCAGTCTAAAGTAACTCTCTAGTTTTGTAAGAAGTATGTCGTGATCTACACAATCAAAAGCTTTTGAGAGATCGCAGAAGATGCTCATCGGATTTTCTTTTTGATCAAGAGCGGTCACTGCTAATTTAATATGTTCATATATAGCAGTAAGAGTGGATTTACCCTTTCTAAAGTCATGTTGCGATTTTAAATAATACCTTGCTTGTTTATGAAACTCGTAAGTCGTTTATATGCTATTTTTTCAGTTACTTTTGTAAAAGTGGAGACCAGAGATATAGCTAGTTATCCACTTCATCTCTATTTCCTTTGTTAAACATAGGCTTGATTAGTGAGAGTTTCAATGATTCAGGGAAGACTCATTGCTCAAGTGACGCGTTAAATATGTCAGCTAAGACGGTGCTATAATATGTATACACTTTTTAATAGGAATTGCGAGATTTCATCTATTCCTGCCGACGCTTTATTCTTGAAATTACTTACTACTTGGATTATTTCGTGTGGTGTGGTTGGTGCAAGGAAGAATGAATTAGTTACGAAATGTATAGGTTTTGTATGGGTAGCATTTTTTGTTTTCGGAATATTATGTTCCACTTTCTGTGCTATAGTACAAAAATGATAATTTAAATATTCCGATACAAGTTTTGAATCCCTCATTTTTTTTTAAAATTATTTTCTGCTTTTAACTCTATATTCTTAAACTCTTTATTTTTCTTCCCCAATTGAAAATTAATTATATCCCACGATTCTTTAGTTTTGTTTTTGGCTTTATTCTTCTTACAACGATAGTAGTTTTTTTTAGCTTCGATAATGACTTTTTTATACACTCTTTTATATTCTTGATAGTATGCCAAAAGGCGTTGATTGTTTGAACGTTTGCTAAGATGAAATAGATCCTTTATATTAATACTTGAGACCCGAATGCCCTTTGTGATCCATGTTTTTTTTACAGTTCTATTTACTATTTTTGTGGTAGTAGGAAAGGCGCTTTCGAAATATAGTTTGAATTTCTGAATAAACGAACGATACATCTCATTTACCACTTTACTGAAGTGATCATTTCTCCACTCTTCGTTTTTTAAATCAGAAAGAAATTGAGTAATGTTCTCCCCATAAGCTGGGTGTTGGTTTTTGTTTAAGTAATACTTTAGGTAAACCCCTTGTCGTACGTGATTTTTGAATCCCATGTTGATACACTCTGAGGAGTAGTCTGCGTTAACATTTGTAAATTTGTTGTCAATCAAGCTACTAGAATTTTTGGTGAAGTGTGTTGATTCAAATATTGTCCTATGAAGGTTAAAGCTTGTTAATATGTTGAGAAAGGTTTCTGTATCTTTGCTTTGTTTTAGTGTATCTATGTTGAAGTCGCCACACAACACAATTTTATCGTATTTATTGCTCACTTCCTGTAAAAGTTCCTCTATTTTGTTGAGGAATATGTTCACATTTGAGTCTGGTGTTCGATAAATGACTATGACAAGAAGTTTACTACCTTTGTTTACAATCTCAATTGCAGTATATTCAAACTGTTTTTCAATGCAAAAATTTTTGTCTATTATTTTAGGACTTGTGCAGCTTATACTGTCTTTTGTTAATATACATACACCGCCACACTTGCTTTTAGTTGTACAATACTTTAATACTAATCTATACCCAGGAATATTTATGGTTTCATTATAGTCAAGCCAGTGTTCCGATAAGCAAAGAACATCAACGTCTAGCGTAACCTCTATATCGATATGTTTGTTGCGAACAGATTGTATGTTCTGATGAACAATCAGTAATTCATTTGGATTTTTTTTTTTTTTTTTTGTCTTACCGATTTTACAATATTTTTCGGAACTGGATTGTCTGCATTGGAACATCTCTGACTTATTCTCGGGAAGGAGATCAACTCAGAGATATTTACACGTTTCCCTCATTTTTCTACAATAGAGGAATTTTAGGGGTATCTGTTGTGGGAACGCTGGGCTTATTTTGAATAATGTCATGAAGGGCACTTGCAACAAACCTCTTTCCTTTCATGTTTAAGTGTTGTCCATGTCTCGTGAAGTATAGTCTGTCTAATGATTCTGTGTTTAAGACAGCCACATTTCTGTATTGTTTACACACTTTCTCTAGTCTGATGTTAGATTTTTTAATTTCATTATTTACACATGACTCCTTTGCTAAGTCATGTCTTAGAGGCAGACCAACTACAACAACCTTACACCTAGTATTACGTTTCAATGTGGAACTTATACCTGATAGCACACCTTTTCCATCCTTTTTTGTAACATCATTAGATCCACTAATTATAATTACCTGGTCAGAGCTATCTTTAGCCGGTTTAATACCTTTTATTACCTCACTTCTTGCATTAGGTTTTACAAAACCATTGACTGTGATTTTTCTTGAAGCACACTGGCAAGACCTCTACCATGACTGTCACTGTATATAATAATGATTTCCCCCCCCCCTTAGATTTAACATTAACTTTACAACGTTTTTGAACTGAGCATACTACACGTTCATTTTCTGTGAATTGCGCCACTTCTGAATCTTCTAACACACTAAATTTATTGTATACCGGTACACTATATTTATCATGGTTAAGGATTTTATTATTTATACTGATCTGGGATTGAGATTGCTTGGGAGCTTTTAATTTCTGAGGTGTTGAGGTTTGGAATTTTGCATTAGTTTTTTGGACTTGTACCTGTCGTTTGATTCTTTTTTCGGTTTTTCACCGTTGAAGCATAATCCTTTGTACCGAAAGCTGTTCCTCTGCCGTGTTTCATCTCTGTTCTTATATTGGCTGTGCCTTGTGTATCTACATCACTATGTTGCGGATTATTTTCTGTTTCCTGATTTGCAGTACCAGTGCGGATATTAATAATATCTTGTGATAGGTGTTCAATAATTTTATGTCGCTTTTTCAATCTCAGTTTGCAGCTGTTTCACTGTCACAGTTAATTGTTTAAGTGTATACTCACGACCTGCACCTTCTCTCCTGATGTTTTTCTGCTGTGAGAATGAGATTCCATTTTCTTCTTCTGGGACATATTCATCTACACTTGTCATCTCCATTACTGAATACTCTTCAAAGTCCGAATCTGTGTCCTCTGTTATAGTGTTATTACTATCCATTTTTAAATGGACAACGTTGATTTAAAAAATATATATTTTTCTTTTAATTTAATCCTTACGTAGTGTTTTTAACATGCAAGAATAAGTGCGCCTTTATACAACAATAAATATGTTTGAAAATTAAAAATAGGGAAAGAGAGATATTTACCAAAGCATCTTTGTTAAACTGGGTTGACTGAAGTTCCTAGTATTTTTACACTTGACGCATAAAAACATCGCCGTGTTCATTTCTAAATTTCTTAGAAATAGTAACTAAATGGGAGCAAAGATAGCACCTTCACTGACATTAATTTGATTGTGGTGTTTAACTTGGATTTATACTGAAAATATAATGGAACTTCAAGGAGACAGCTCTTTTCTTGTCGATAGTAGTCTAAAAAAATGGGGAGGGGGGGTTCTACTGTCGCCGCAGTTGTACTGTTTATGATATTGGAAATAACAAGCTCTAAATTTCATTTTCCCATGCTTTCGTTAGCTCGTAGCTCCGAAACTAAGCGGAATTCGACAAATTACAAAGACACATTTTTTCCTTATTTTAATGAGAACTTTCCATTCCTAGAGTTTTGACATTGAATTTTTATCCACCCTGTATAATTAGTAATCATTAACGTCTAACCTTTTCTAAGAAAACTCATGTTTCAGATACTAAAGTCATCATCAAGGGAGGATCTTGTGTCCTTCCTAGATACTTTAAAATAGGCAGAGCTTAAGAAATTAAAAAAGTCCAGGGAAGTAATACTGGATATTTCTGGATTATTATGAGTATTCATTGACAAATATCCTACTTTTGACCTATACTAGACTAGCTCTTGCTGTTGATTGTAATTTTCATTCTTAGTCATATAGCTGAAAATTCATAATAATGATAAAAAGAACTTTAGATTCAATCAGGGAAAATAGATTAATAGGAGTCGAAGCAATAACCTTAAAACCTTACGAAAATGAAGAACTAAAGTCTTACGTCACACCCGGTAGGTCGCCATGGCAACCCGCCATGTTACAGTCTAAAGAAACGGATGTTAGCAGTAAGTTCGTTGTGTTCCTGCGATATTCAACAATTTATTATGGGTATGTGATTTGTGTCACATTGTTACCATTTCAACCAAAGAGATGCATATTGCCTTTTTCTGTTTCCAAAGGACGAAAACCAGAAAAGGAATTGGAAGAAGCCAACTACTTAAGTAAACAAATTTCACGCAATATCATTGAACGCAATTTTTTTTAATATGTTAAGGTGATTAAGAGGATAATTCGTCTTAGATTCCTGAGTCCTTGATTAAATAAAAAGGAGTAATTATAACTAAGCTTAAACTGAAGTTGCTGATTCGTTTCTAGTTAAGGACATACACACTCAAGAAGATACATACTAGTGCTAAAACGAAATGCATGTACTCTATGTAGAATGGCGCAAATTGATATGCAAGAAATAGCATAAATCAAGATGCCGAGAAGATAATAATACATTTTTACGCGTTTGATAAAAACTTAAATTACCGGATTAAAAAGTACCTTCTCACCTGAACTTCATGTATTTATTGTTCCTACTAACTTGCACTTTTCGTGGAATCTACATTAAATCTCGTTCGTGTATGAGCAGAAGTACATGATTGAACACGACAGCATTTTCTCATCTTTCAGTCGGTTTTCACTCGTCACCGAAATCAATTCGAAAAAAAAAAGGCGTTCCTCCTTTTGTACCTCTCGGCCATCAAACGCATTGTTTGTTTAGACTTGGCCCCCACTGTTGCTATGCCAAAAAAACGGATGTGACGTCAAGGCTTTAGTCCTCCTCTGAAATATATGAAAGAAAATAATAATAAGTAATATTATAAACTATTTTGGCTTAAATTCATTTGGTGAAGGAAAACTATTCAAATATTTTTTTTACCTCTGTTATCCTTGAATTGTAGGCAATTTTACCTTAAAAAAAAAAACTATATTCTAGTTTTTCTATATTGTGTACATAATAAAGTTTTGAGGCAACTTATTTCCCGGAGAAGCTTCGTATTTTTTCGTGTAGCACATTTCCTTAAACAAGGTATCATAGTGCTACTAAAGAGGAATGAAAGGGGTTTCCTATCAAGGTAAGTTGAAGCTGTTGCTTTCTGACAAGTAAGTTGAGAATATAGCTTTCTCCGTTATAGGCACCTAATATACAGTACAGTTGTATACACGGGATTGAGTCTTTAGTATGTAGCTCCGTGGAGGTGTCATACATAAACCAAGTAACAGTACGTCGAAGAATTGCAAAAAATATTAAGAGAAGGAAAGGCAAACAAAAGGCTTGGGAGAAGGCTGAATGGTACAGAATATATGAGCACAAGGAGAAAATGACCTTTTCCTTAACTTCCAAACTATTCAATCAAGTCCAGTCAGTCAGGTGAAGAAAAGGGAGGCAATGCTTGGCTCCTTTGTTGCATCAGCAGACTCCTTTCGTGTAGGCTTCCAAACTGCAGAATGATGTCCACTCTTGATCCATTTTATTGCATTGCCCGTTCCGTTGAAATTGGTTGTATGGTCTATTCACATTAATTGAAGGGTTGTACTCCGAGTATTTTGATAACCAATCTAGTTCTGAACGCAGTGCGTTGAAGGTTCAGATATGAAAGCCTTCGCATTCAGCTAACGATACGGGTTGCACACAAATACAAGCAAATACATGTTTTTCCTTAACGTTAGAATTTAATTTAGTCACGAAACACTTGATGAGGTATTTTAGGTACATCTTCCGAGGAAATCTTAAATCTTTTTGAAATATCCACTTCAGTATCGCCATACAGCATCTTGTCAGACAGGTTCTACAGCCAATTTTATTTACTTGATGTAAAATTTGAGGAAATCAGGATTTCGTGTTGTCTGGGAAACACTGAAAAATTGTAATTTTTTTTTTAATCGTTTTTTTTTATCTACCATTGCGGAATGAACATCTCTCATACTCATTCCCTCTAGTTTTCATGGCTTTCGGAACATGTACGCTAGTTTCAACTTCCGTTGCAGCTGTGATAACGTTGCTGATTTTTTATTCGAAATAGAAGCTGTGTAATGGCTCTAAAACGCCATGACTCATGGCCATTTCGTAGATATATTGTCACGTAGAAAGTTTTCTGTGTAGCCCGCCGAATGTTGCCCGATCTCATGCACTTCTTTTTGTATTTCTAAAAGCTGACTTACAGGGTTCTACTAATGCAAGGTGTGATTTCCAAAGGGCTTAAATTGAGCTGTACGAAAAGCAAAATAATTGGACTTCGAAAACTTTTGTAATGTAAAACTGCGTACAGTTAGCCCCGGTTCACACATGCGATGCGGCAGCCGTGCGGTGCCCGCACGGTCACCGCAATCAAGCTTATGGGCCATTGAAACAAATGGAGTGGTTCACACATACTGCGGGTGCGGGACGGTGCCGCAGACCTGCCGCATTGCCCATAGCGGTGCGGCGACCGTGCGGGGCCCGCAAGTGCCTTACGGGGCATTGCACAGCATTGGGTGGTTCACACATGCGATGCGGCAGCCGTGCGGTTTGTCTCTTTTGCAATCTTGTTTTTCTTAATCTATTCTTTTTCTCTCAACTGTTCAATTATAAAAATGGAGATTCTTTATATTTTTTCTCTATTTTAAGTAGAGAATAACAAGCTAAATAATAATAATAAAATAAAGTCTGACCGAATATTAAAATAAATAATTGGAGGTATACATTTTTTTTTTTTTTTTTTTTTTTT
>JAGDQP010014299.1:33857-45560 GCA_022664845.1 Lepisma saccharinum | reverse complement strand
TTACCATCCAATATTGAACTAAGGTCTGAAAATTGGTAGGCAGGAAGTCTAGTCTCCCTGTTACGTAGTTCGAGAAGTCTCGCTGATAAACCATTAGTTGTTATATGCTTTACATTGTTGTCAATCAGCAAAATTTTCCCTTTAACTCACACCAAAACATCCAATGTTAAAAATTCAGATCGTAACCAAACTTTGTGTATCGATAGAGTATCTTACAAAAGTCCTGCAATTTTTCTAGAACCTGCCCTTCAGTAGGAAATGTGTAAATGATAATTAATGAGAGAGATCTGATGTGCGGAGAGTAGTAGAAGCATTGGTTGTTGTTATACTTGCTGGTTGTTATATTTATCGCTTGGTGTTAGTGTCTGCTTCTTGGGTTGCTTATGAAGCATTATGTAATTCTTGTTGTTTGTGGTTTGTTTTCATTGTGGTTATATTCACATACTGACCCAATGATCAACTTCCCATTACAATATAAACGTTCCTTCCATTGGCGGTTCGTGGTTGAAACAGTAGGTGAAGTTCTACCAAAGCATTTATATGTAAACACGCTTTCATATTAGCTACTGGTTACAGTTATCCTGAATATCCAGACTTTACCGATTTATTCTTAATGTCATTTACTCATATTACTCAATGTTGAGTATCCTGCTGGATTGCCCCTCCTCAATACACCATGCAATCATTAATTCATATTGTTCTCTTAATACTGATTTTCTACCTTCCAAAACAATACATCGTTTCAGTCAGTTTGCTACTTCTCTTCAAAATAACCACACCTTCACATGGCTGTGCTAAGTACATTTATGATTGAAATAGAAATAATACTTTTCTTGAGTTTGTAATTATGTAATTTTTCAATTAGTGAAACTCCATGGGACTTTTGGTGCGTGGGGTCCCCGGTTCGTGCCAAGCGGACTTTGTAGTGGACAAAGGCCCTGTGCGTGGATTTTCTCGGTGAGTCGGGGCTCTTCCGTTTTTTCTTCATTTCACCGATTCTCGCGTTATTATCTATTCGGCCAGAGCCAAAGTACGTTTCCCAAAGGTCTTCAATATTCAAATTTAAATGTAACTCCACAAATCAACTTGAGCATTCTTTTTAAAACCTTGCTTCATGTTCTCACCACGTATTTTATGCATTTATATATTTTTTCTTACTACGAAAGTATGGTTCTCTTTTAGAGTAATATAGCACTTATTCAGAGCTGCACATGAGGCAAAAAGCGACCGTAATTTCCCTTCCGTTTCTCATCAGAACCTTTAATATTTTTTTTTAGATTTTTCCACACTTTCCTTAAGATTGAGTGAATTGGCATGTTTTCTTAAACGCAGTATTCCGAGAATGCTTACGACAAAATTCATAGAAATGATTTGTCCATCAAGCGTTGGTTCCATGAAGAGAATGAAAGAAATAGTAGACAGAAACTCAATCAGATACAAGGACGTTTCGTAAACTTCCCTTTTCTGTTATTTTAGTACTAATTACTTCGCTAGTCTCAAAGAAATACGAGTAGTTAAGTTTAAGTTTCCACAAACATCACCCGGGACACGTTCCCGACACTCCGTAAACTGAACCCTTCTGCATTAAGTCAGTCGACCACCGCATCCCGCGTCAGGTTAATGAACTAACAGGCTCTCGTATATTAGGTACAAATCTACAAAATAATCTATTTTTCTATTCACGTTAAACCAACAGGTTTTATTTCATATCTTTTTACACAAGCTGTTACTGCTAATGTTGTTGCTTCATAATCTGTTTAAATATCTGTCCTAAACAATTACTGATATCTGTGTCATTAGACCACATTAACTGCGAATGTAAACATTTCAATCTGTATTATGCTCATGGTAAAGGTTAAGGCAGTGTTCGATTTGTTATAAATTACGAAGGGGGAATATAAAACTAGTATTTGCTTGTAACTTTCAACCTACTATCTGTTGGGTAGAAATATAAAGATTTATCCCTCGTTGGGATGATATTCGGAATCAACTACCGGGGATGAAATTCTCACGCACCAGGGAAAATCCTGGAGGGTTTTGTCAGTATCTCCTTCAGCGAGTCTCTCTAGCTAGTAAACTTATTTTGCTATTTTCATTTTATGCATTCTATAAATATTAAAATTTTCTTCACATAAATAATCAATGCTTGTATCTGCAATATAAACTTACACGATCATTTATCACCGACAAAATTTTTAAGCAGTCTTTAAAACCTAATAGTGAAGATGCGACCAATTAATATACATAAAGCTTTATAAATATTTATGTCACTAATATAAAGCTAATATAAATATTTATGTCACTTATCAAATTTGTATATGCTCCGGATTATGACGAGAATATATTTTTTCTTTTCTCATTTAAGTTGAAAATTGTGGCTTTAACATTTGATGGACAGATTAATTCCCATACTTGGCTTCGATTTTTAAAATTCATTTTAAGGCCTTTAGGCAACTATGGCTCAGGCAGGTTACATAGCATGAGCAGGGATCGATCCGACGACCCCAGTACCAAAGGTGAATACTTGGCATAGGTTCAATCCGATATGCGTGTATAATAATTACATCTGATGGTACTAATGATGAACCTAGAGGGTGGGGCGAGAGAAATCCCCATTGGAGCTTCAAAATTCTCCAGGGAGTTTGTTACGAGCCATAGCATATTGTTCTTGAAAGTAAAGTTCCTCTTTTAGCGCAATTCCTACCCCACCCCCACACACCGCCTTAATTCTCTGCATTCAACACTGAGTGAGAAAACTTCAGCGACTGGATAGTTATACTTACGCTGACATTTTTCTAGTTCGTCCGCAACATGCGTTTGAATTTTTACCCTCCTTTTTATCTTAAAAGCGTGATGATAGATCAACTTATTAGGTTTCAAAATCATACATACTTTAGCTAAGCATCCAATTTACTATATATTTTTTAGTAGTAAAATCTGAATTATACATCGTACAGGCGATGAAATTCCTTATGACCATGGTAATTATCATGTAGTTTCCAGCCCTGTCGCAATCATTCATAGTGCTGCTAAGGTGGGATTTGGAGAAAACAATTCCAGTATCTCACCATGCATTGGGCAGTGAATCTCTTTTGGGAGGAGCAAGGAGAACTTCACAGGCGCTACAGAGTAGGAAAGAAAGGAGTAGGTCTCTGCCAACGCTAAGCTCCAGGCCGCTTCTGATTGGTCAGAATGGCCTGACTAAGAAGCTCACCTTCTGCTACAAATAGTGGACCTCACTTCCGCTGAAGACTCAAGGTCAGTAGAAGGGAAGATGGCTAGGGACAATCCTAAATGCTTCCTTTCTTTCCTTCTTTCCATCCTTTTGCTGAGAAACCAAACGAGCCTACTTTGCAAAACGGATGGCGCCTTCTAGCGTCAGTATTGCGAATTACTTGTAGGCAAAACTATAATAAAGCGAGTTGGTGTTATTCTTGGTGGCATTTTATGATATTTATTTCAGTATTTTTGAAACTTGTGTTTTCTTTATTTAATTAATGCAGAAATAAAATAATAGGTGGAGTACAGCTTCACCAACTTCACCCGAAAAACCGCCGCTGGTTCCTTCCAGCAGCTCTGGTGGAACAAAAGGTAGAGCGTTAGCTTACGAGCCCTACTCGCGACGTATTTTTCCATTTTTTTACTTTTATGTTGTATCTGTGCAAATGCTATATATTACAATATGCTTTTGACATGTAAAGTGAATGTTATTGTTATATAGCTTTTTGTTTTTTCATTTGTATTTTTCTTTTTGTAAAGTTTATTTAAAATCTACTAATTTACCTACAGCAAATGTGTTCACATAAAGAACAGAAACAATATGAAAATAAGAATAAATAAACGTTTACATTACAATTATCGAATCAATAATAATAAATTCCCCGTGTATAATGCAACCGTTTATTTATTCTTATTCTCATACTGTTTCTGTTCTTCATGTGAACACAAAATAATTATTGTTGCAGATAATTTCTCAGATTTAAATAAAAATGCAAAAATGAAAATATTAAAAAGTATAAAGAAATACCATTTATTTTACCTGTCGAAAGCATATTGTATAACAATTGCACAGGTGCTACGGAAAAAGTGAAAAAGAAATTCACGTCGCGACAGGACTTGAACCGTAGACGTCTCACACTTTAAGCTAACGCTCAGATGGGGATTAAAATAGTAAAAACGGCGGAAGTGATCATCATAAGACAGGCCATTTGGGTTCTTATGTAACACTTGCACTGTAAATACAACGGCGAAAACAGCGATTGCAAGTATCTAGCGTGGTGCAGTAGTAGTGCTTAGGAAATAAAAAAAACGCGTTCGAATCCCGGCGGGTTAAGATTTTTTTATTTCAAAATATATTTTTATATGTTCTTATTTATTATTAATTATTGCTTGAGATGCTACTGAAAGCTGGGATGTATATAAATAAACCAGGGCTGGATGCACACCGAGAGAAGCGAGGCGTGGAAGGGGACACGGTGCGTCGGAAGTGAGTTGGGCGATGTTAGCCGAGGGATGCGCAGCCCCCGGTTAGCGGTGGGCATACGTGAAAGTGCTGTTAACATTCTATTCGACATGTAAACTTTCTATTTGGTATAAACGTCTTTACAAATATTTTTTATTTCTAATCCCCAATCCCTGTGCTAAACTGATGACGATTTCCGCCATTTTTACTACCTTAATCTTCGTGTCACGCTCTATCTCTTGCTTTATCAATGCTACTTGAACGACTATTTACAGTAATGCTTCTAATTTCTATAGGTCATATTTCGCTCATTAACTATCATTTTCTCCTTTCCTACTGAAAGGCAAGTTCTACAAAATATATTGTAGGATTTTTGTTAGATAATTTCCTAATCGATATACAAAGTTTGGTTACAATCTGAATTTTTGGGTGCGAGTATTCTAAGAACATTTTGCAGAGAGTAATCTTGTTTAGAATTAGCAAAGGAATAACATAGTACTCTCAGTTTGTGCGAATTTCCACTTGCACTGAGATTGAGAGCATGGAATCTGAGATAATCTTACAATATAAATTCAATAGAAGTCCAATTGTCATAAATTTCATATTTGAATGGTAAGAGGAAAACAAGGAATGTCACCAAAATGCTTTTCTGAGAAAAACCTGTTTTAAAGTTGAAAACCTCGTAATACACAATGGTTTCGCCAATCCTTTTTACGCTTTTTCCATGAAAAGTTCTACGTTTCAGCACGAAAGGAATACTCAGTTCAATAGTAGGACGCTTTACCAACAGAAAAAGCACATATCTCGAAAAAGCTCCAAAAATGAACATTCCTTGTTTGCCCCCTCACTCTTCATTTGTATTTTCCGAAGGATATTCAGTTTGATTTTGAGGGGAAAATCCAAAATTCATTGTCAGGGAAACTAAAAGGGATGTATGATGAAATAGCATCCCATTGTCCTTCCAGTTAAGATTCCTTTACTCTAAACGTTATGAATACGATTCTAAATTCGAAAACATTTTTCATAAGAAATATAAGATGATGGCTTGCACTCTGAAATCCAAGATAACTGCAACCTTAAAACGCCGATTTTGTTATTTCATGGTTCCATATGGCGCTGAATTCGATTCAGGAACAGAAAAAAAGTTGATTTTAAGATTCTAGAATGGTGCCATATCGAAAGTGAAAAGGCGGAAGCCCTAAACGTATTTATTCAATAAAAATATTCACAGGCATTACTGACTACGATTAAATCTCGATAGCTAGGCATTGATATATTTCTGAAGTTCAGGTTGATTAAATACAAGTTATTGAAAATGCAAAAGTAGCCATCACTATCTCAACTTCATTGTATCCTCCTACTCTTGAGTTCTAAAAGCTCATATCTTACTTCAATGCATAACTCACCAGCAAAACTTTACAATGTTGCCGAAATCTTTCTTTTTAAATTAGATTTCTTTACAAACTAAAGTGCATATCACGAACCTGAAATAGTTTTTATTAAAAGAAATATTGCACATCGTGAAAGTAAATATTTAAATTTCTCAAAAAAACTATAAATTGAAGTGCCAAATGAATTGACACGCCTACCCAGGTTCTCCTGTTGCCTTGATGACTGTGCGGTTCGCCTCGAGATGGGTTTTGTCAGGTGTTTAAACTATTTAAACTGTCTACTGAATGGCAAGTAACAAAGAGGTTTGTTGAAGAGTAGTGCATCTTAAGCGCGAATAGACTATTGGACTCCACATATTCTGAGACGTTGTAATGTCCCACAGGCTGCTCCAACGAAAGTAGGTAGACTCATCAGCGAACCAGGGGCCCGTGATACCCTGTTGCAAAAAAAGGGGGCTTACCCAAACTCAACGTGGTCAAACCAACCCTGGAGACAAGCCGACATTACGCCACAGGAGAGGGCACAAAACAAAAGAAAAAACATTATCGGACTTGAAGGAAGGGTTGGTACCTACCTATCAGCACCCTCCTTCAGCCACATCAAAGACAGAACATACACTAGTCTAGTACACAAAACATGCATGTAAGAAGCCCGAAAGAAGTGCCCAAACGCAAAAAGTTGGCAAAAACAGAAAGCTATAAAAACGAAGAAAAGCATCCTCAAAAAAGGAGGGATGCAAGCGAGAAAATCCCGCAGGAAAGCAGAACACAAAAGCTATTTTAGTGACCTAACGCAACTAGGCCCCTAAAATAGTACAAGGCTCAACACAGCCGCGCACTAGTTAATACTTAACACGAAAATTTGGATGCACAGAACTAATTTGACTACTCTCTAAAAATTTCTAAAGCATTGGATCAAATATCAAACCTTAACTTTATCTGCAGTTACTTTCTCACATATAAATAAATTAACACTTCGTGGACTGAAATGTTGAGAGGTTAAGAACCTTTCCAGTAATACAACAGTGATGGTAATCTACCTACATCATAATGAAACCCTTCACACAAGAAATATCTGGTAAATATGTAATTTATTTTTACTTAAAAATGACAATCGCAAGGCAAAAGACTGCTTGCTGAATTTTCTTGAACAAAAGTTTCCGAAGAGAATCTCTTAAACATCAAAGTGAGAATTAAATATGCTGTCAATTTCACATAACAAAAGGGTAAATTAATTATATGCAGAAAAGCTCTCTCCAGGAGTAGATAATATATTTCACAAACTTATTTTTTAAAAAGAAATAAGTTACTTTTATATTCCAAATGTGGTAGACATTCTATACTTCAGCCCAGTTAAATCAAAATTTACACAATTACTGAAGAATAACATTTCTTTCAACGAAAAGATTTTTATTTACATTGTAGCTACTGGGTAACAATTTAGTTTGATATTTTAAAACGTTGCTAAAACATTTCGTATGTAATTTTTATTTTTAAACTTCATTCAGCGTAACCCTCAATACTAATAATACAAACTATGGTCTATTAGGATTGAATTAGGTATTAATTTACAATACGAGTTTCCATGAGCGAACTGACTTACGGTTTGCATACGTAACGAAGAAGCTTTAAACTTTGCAAAATACCAAAATAAAACATAGGGAAAACGCTGAATCTCACGGTTAACAAAAACGGATATGTTGTAAAAATTTGGTGCAATTTTTACTTATACCAGTTTTCGGTGGAGAAATAAAAAATGATGAACGGGAAATAACGTGCATTCTGAAATGTAGCAACAACTATAGTGCAAGGTAAAATATTCAACGTATTTGAACCAAAATTTTAATGTGCTGAAATTTAGTTAGACTTGGGTTTCTGGGAAAGAAAGAGGAATTTCAAGACATTAAACATACATAGCTGAATTTAGATAACCGACCTATCAAATTAAGCAGACATTTTTACGGTGCACATCACTTCACAGAAAAACCACACCAATTTCATATGAAGAAAACACTAAATTATTTGCGTACACACAGAAAATGGGGTATCAACCACAATGTAATTATATTTTTATTTATTTCAGAAAAACTAAGAAAAACCACTGAACACCACATTTACCACAACAAATCACCTCACACACTGATGAACACCACTTCACACAAACTGCCATAAAGATGCTTCGTCTCGTCCACTCCCGGTGAAGACCAATATGGAGCATTCGATTCACAGATTCTTTTATAAAAGATATAGAGAAACAGCTTCCAAAAGTTGTTGTTATTTACTAGTCGATGCTACTCTATATATTAATAAACTTTCCGGACATTGGCTGCATTATCATATTGCTTTTATATAACTTTCGGAGGCAGCGTAAATTTTGAACAGCCTTTCCTACTCGACGACCATGTGTTAACTACTGACTGACCTCAACCAATCAGAGAAGAGAATCAAATCAGACAACCCAGAGCGAAAAGGGGTGTGACTTGCCACCAAAATCTCAACGAAAAATAAAACAACAATAAGATCTTTTTGTTTGTGTTTGAAGATTTTCAACGAAAGAAAAATTGTTGAAGAAAGTAATGAAATAAAATATGCAAAGAAATATTCAGTAATAAAATGAAGAAACAATAAAGATAAAAATCCCACGAAACAACAATGAAAGGGATGTTCTGTATGGCTAATCTTCATTGCCATCTGGACAAATAAAACTCTTTGAAGAAAGCTGAAGACGAAAAATATCACCGACAAAGCACGAACAATAAAGAAAAAAATACACACACAAAAAAGGGGAGAGGTAAGATATGTTGCGACCAAGCGGAAAAGGGTCGCTACAACGTCCTAATGGATTGAAGTCCACATAATTTACAAGTGCTCTTAAATTAATTTTAATTACGCTTTCATGTTGTGCATCTGCACCCAGAACTTTCTGTTTTCGTAGAACAGGCAGAGAAAGACTTTTGCGGTGATTACAGGAATTTTCCTTTATTTCTCGCAGTAACCGATATGAACAAATATATTATTTGGAAATTCCCCTACAAACTATCTTAGTGCTGCAATCATACTTGTAATTAATCTATTTACATTTAAAACAATAACAACTCAAATTAGTGCTCACTATTTAGACATTTGGAAAAGTTACTTGATATATCCCGTAGTGTTTAAGATAAATGTCAGTATTTACTGTTATCGGCAGACAATCGTCGAGAAACACCGAGTAGTTTCTTTTACCTCATTGGAAGGTCTGTTTTCAGTTTCGCTATAATTTGTGCACACACGCAGAAATGTAAAAGGTCTTTCCTACCTTAACAACAAGTCTAATGCTGGTCAAGTATTTGCTGCCGCCATGTTGATCGCTTACATCACAGAAATATAATAACCTTCTTCTAACGTTTTACAGTTAATTTTTCCTTCATTTTTATTCATATTTTACTACAACGAATGAAGTACTCATTCTGGGTTTTAAAAAACTCGAAAAACTCTCTCTTCCACTTCAGCCATCCTGAATTATGATAACGAAAAAAATTTCTGAAGTAGAACATAGAAATTACACTAGTTATATCTATAATGTAAACATACTTATCCTTACGTAAAATATAGTTTATTTCTAAATTAGACCTTTCGCATTCTGCCAACTGGAGATTGTCAGAAGTTTGGGTAATAAACTAGTTATAAGAACAATAGATTACTTTTAATTTTCATCTTCTATATCATTATATGTGAAACTCAGGACTACTAAAATAATAATAGAATAATCTAGAAACCTATAGGCATTTTACAGTTACCTTTCGAAAATTAAATCAAAAGTTAGACAATGATATTATAAATAAGATGAAAGTAACATTTATACATATAACGTTCTGATAAATGTTGAGAATTGGAAGCATAATGTGCATGACTAGTTTTAATATGGGTTGGGTTTACATATTGGAAGTATAACTGCTCTCGAGCACATGCATTCATCGGATCTGTTGCTAAACCTTACATGAGAATACAGTTTTAAGCACACATTTACTGTTTTTGAATTTAATACACCACACTTACACTTTCCTGAGTGTCTACTGGTAATGTAGAAAAGACCATTCTATAAGCAATGCGAGTATACAAAAAAGATAAATTCGGAAACTACAAAAATTAATAACCCCGTTTCATATTTAAAAAAAAAAAAGGATACGAGATTCGAACTGAGGACCCTTCATACCGAAAGTCCAAAGTCTAACCACTATGCCACGAGGACGTTGTGATAAGCATTCATTGATGTCTTGATAAGCATTCATTGATTCACCGTTTATTTGACAGTCTTCACTTCGAAAGTTAAATGAGATTTTATAACTTTTTTCGCTCCATTTTGGGGAATATAATAGTTTCTGTCACATGCTTATACAGCGCATGCATTATATCTGTAATCTTTGTTTGCGTAATGTTTCATTTGAGTCAACATTTCTCTATTTTCAGTTTCAGATAGTACTGAACATATTGACTTTCGGCGAGCGAAAACAATTTCCCTTTTTTCCCTCTAAATTTCCCTGCGAATTTCCGTATGTTGTCAAATTTCTGACTTTGACATTTTTCGACAATTTCTCAATTTTTAATATTTTCTTTCTAGTTTCGTTATTTATTAATATTTTTGTGACAACATTTTAGGAAATATTCATTTTTACATACTTTAAAAGTATAACAA
This sequence comes from Lepisma saccharinum, assembly GCA_022664845.1. Taxonomy (NCBI): domain Eukaryota; kingdom Metazoa; phylum Arthropoda; class Insecta; order Zygentoma; family Lepismatidae; genus Lepisma; species Lepisma saccharinum. Next base: position 35,032 of record JAGDQP010014299.1, on the reverse strand, counting down.
TTAAGCGAACGTCAGAAACTAAGGAGAAAAATATTATTTGTCAAAAACTGTCAAATAAAGACGTGAATTTTTTTTGAGCATGAGTGTACATCTTCAGGAATGTGGGCCAACTTGTCGTCGTGATACTTTGTCGCCAGCGAAGCAAAAAAAAAAAAATTGGCAAACCAAAATATAACTTGTTGAGTGAAGTCCCGACAAGTTATCCCACTTGGATAGAGGTAAAGTCTTGAAGAAATCATATTGGAAGTGTACAACGGATATATAGCTACCATTATGCCATTTCTTCTTTCTTCGTTTCTTTGTATCTTGTACTCTAACTTCAGTTTGAATGATTTTTCACAATATGTTTACCATCTCCTCAAAAAATGAAGTGGATCAAATCACTGTCGTTTTGCCAAGTTCTATAATTTCAAGTAAGATCTTAAGTGGTAATGATAAATTTTGAAAGTTAGCAACCGAAAATCTCTAATACAAAGGCCAACATTTTTTTAAGCTTAATTAAATATTACTATTTTGAAATCTAACAAAATTAAAATGTTATTCCATATATTTGTGTCATCCTTTTCGAACAATGAGTCAGTCCTCTTTCTGAAATCATTGATTATATTGTTTAATGGTCCGTAACCGCTCACCCGTGTCTAGTCTGGAATGCAAATATAAAAAGCTAGCTTACCAAACTTTAAAATATCATAGTACTGACAGATGTAAACCACTGAAAGTGAAATTTTTGTAAACTTTTTAAACATAGTAAAGGCGATAGTTGTATTAATAAGTGCACTGCATGACATGATTAACATTGTTAGTAATTTGAATGAGGAAAGGTCCTTTCTATTTGTTATTAAAACGAACTAATGATATCAAATTTTCAAGTTCCATATGAAAGGGCCTATGTTGAAAGTTAGAACATCAATTCTATGATAAGAGCGTGGCGCCGTTGTATTATTTTTTAACCCAAGGAGTGGCTAGAAAGAGCGCGTTTTGCCTGTCGTCTGCTATTTCTCAGAGCTTAAAGGCCGCTTTAGACGACAGGATTTATGCTACGATGAAGCTTACGATTAGCAGTAGTGCCAGACTGTGAAAGCAAGAATGCTACAATAGGGCAAGATGCTGTGGTATAAATCCGTAACTTTTTTTTCTTTTTACCCTGGCAAACTGCTTTCGCTAAGATTTATCGT
>JAGDQP010014299.1:16573-33457 GCA_022664845.1 Lepisma saccharinum | reverse complement strand
ATGCAAATATAAAAAGCTAGCTTACCAAACTTTAAAATATCATAGTACTGACAGATGTAAACCACTGAAAGTGAAATTTTTGTAAACTTTTTAAACATAGTAAAGGCGATAGTTGTATTAATAAGTGCACTGCATGACATGATTAACATTGTTAGTAATTTGAATGAGGAAAGGTCCTTTCTATTTGTTATTAAAACGAACTAATGATATCAAATTTTCAAGTTCCATATGAAAGGGCCTATGTTGAAAGTTAGAACATCAATTCTATGATAAGAGCGTGGCGCCGTTGTATTATTTTTTAACCCAAGGAGTGGCTAGAAAGAGCGCGTTTTGCCTGTCATCTGCTATTTCTCAGAGCTTAAAGGCCGCTTTAGACGACAGGATTTATGCTACGATGAAGCTTACGATTAGCAGTAGTGCCAGACTGTGAAAGCAAGAATGCTACAATAGGGCAAGATGCTGTGGTATAAATCCGTAACTTTTTTTTCTTTTTACCCTGGCAAACTGCTTTCGCTAAGATTTATCGTACGAGAAATTTTCTCGTCTAAAGCGGCCTTAACTCTCGGTGGCACGGCTATAATGACTCAGTGGCATGAACGGAATCTGGAGGAATTTTGGCCTGTTCGGAATCAAGACACAACCCAATGACAAGCGTCTATAGTGCTACGATTTATTATATTATCACATGAAATATGTGCGTACTGATTTTTTCTTGAAAACTATAAAACATGTATCAGGTAATATCACCGTAGAAATATATATAATATTATCAGACAAAGAAATACCGGTATGTACGTTAAAAACAAGTTAAAATTTACAAAAAGATTGGCTCGAGTTTTTTTAAAAAAGACGTCTACAAGGTATATGATAAAATATGTAATTACATAAGAATCCGGGCCCTAGTCATGTTTATGAGCACCCGTACCAGAACATTTGCCCAACCTTGTACTGTTTTCTTATATTACTTTATATTTCCAGTGAGCGATAAAATGGGAGATCGTAACCTGGAAAACCAACATTCGTCACCAAGAGCGATGGAATGAGACAAACCACGCACCTTTTTCTGGAAGCGATGTAATAGGAATGAATCACAATATTAACCCTTTCTTACCTGAATTATTTTCTTCAAAGTGAATAAAAATTTACTTTGAATGATTTATTCCCTATGATGTACGATTCCAACTGGAATCTTAGCCATGTATTAAGCGATATGAATGTCAAAGGAGTTAGTGATTTCACTCCGAAACACTACAGCACAAATGATAATAAATGAAACATATTGCAATAAAATTCAGATACTAAAATTAGTGATTCCAATTGGAATCACCAGGGCAGAAAGGCATCAACAGATCGTTGCATCTGGAATTATTTTTCTTCCCTAGAAATAATTTTGCAAAAGGTATGCAAAAGAAGTGTTTTTAATTCTCGTGAATCAATGGAATTTATATACCTTGTTTCTACACACTAGTTTTACAAGATTCTTCTTATTCGAAGGTGTTAACAAAAATGTTTCATGCTCATCAAAAATAAATGACCAACGATTTATAAATTTATATAAACTTTGAAGCCTTAAAAACAAAGATGTCCGAAACTCACCACAAAATCCGCACTAATTCACCAATGAGGAAAAGCAAGAGCTTTCCATATAATTTTAGGTACTTCATTGACAGCATTAACAAACTCTGGCATTGGTGACACCTGACCGGTAATGCGAAGTCTCTTTCTTCGTGAGTGTCTCCCCTGTCTTCAATAAATACAACGTATATTTCAGTAATAACTATTTTCTCTGTGCACTGAATGCATCCTGACCAGTGTCCACCGGGAATGATGACCCATGTTTATCTGAATGTAGTGCAGTAGATGCATGTCACACCATGGTTGTGGTTCACTGGTGTCAGTTCTTAATGTCTTGCATCAGTTGTTCTATTTGTTTATTCACAAAGTTCATGCTTGGGATGTCCGTAACTGAATGAGTGAGAAGCTGCGTTCTCAGAGAATTCTCATTATCCTTCAGTCGTTCATCGGGGTTGTCTTTTCTCAGTCCATTAAAAACGCTCTTTTCTCCTCTTGATGAGAGTTCCATTTCAGTGGCGTCTCGTGTGCTTGAAAGGTGGTAGTTCACAACCAGTGATTCCACCAGATCCCCCTTTTCGGGGTGTCACCTCCCAAACTCTCGAGTGTACCCCAACTAAATTTTTACGAAAAAAAATATATACAAACCGTGCAAAACTCTAGTTACAACATCCATTTTTTTTATTTTAAACTCCCAAAACTGAAAATCCTAGCAGAATCTCTGCTCCAAAGAGCAACGAAGAAAGTACGAGAACAAGAAACACATCGTTCGATAGCTTGAAATCATTTCTCAATGTGCTAAGTAGAGAATTGAACTATAACTCTCTATAACTTATTTACACTATGTACTGAGACTAAGAAAAAGAAAAGAAAAACTCCACAAAGAAATAAGTAGTTGGACTGTTAAGGAATCACCTTGCTTTTTCAGGTACCCAGGTTCGAAAACTCGACAGTGAAGCGACGAATGTATTCTCAAAGCAGTTTTCCACGAAAGTAAGACAATTGAAAATTGCCTTTCAAAGTAATAACATACACACAAAACAAAGAACAAATAATAAGAAATTCCATATATCCTTCTTACGGTTATTTGTATATAAAGTCCATTCTTCCGTTACCTGAGAGCTTATTATGCACTGGAATTCGATGTTTTATAAAATGCCTCCTTTTCTATTAATAAATCTTTAATGGCGAAACGAACAAATCAGATCCGAAAATCCCTTTAATCTCTCGCACGACATACTAAAAAAAAAAGGTTGTTTGTTTACGCCATTGACCTCCATTAAAACGATACTGGACTGCTCATACAATATTAAGTCACTGAAGGCGAATTATGGCAGGAAATAGCAGCCCAGTTACGTCATCAAAAAGGCAAATTAAAATTTAAGCGAAAAAAATACAAAATTACACAACGAAGATAGTTAAACTGCGGAGAGCTTGCATATTGGAAGAAAAAAAATGAAATAAAAATATTTATTATTGTCAGTTTATACTGAACCGGAAGTAAAAAAAATCTTACAAATATATTTTTTCATCTTGGAAATATCATAAAAAATACAAAATAAACTGAAAAACTGGCCACACAGCGTTAACAAGGGCATAAAAATTATACAGAATAGGAAGTTTCGTCAATCTTGTATTTAAAGGAAATGGACAAACGACGTTAATAATTTTCAGTTTGGGTGCCATAAATCTCAAATTATAGCTCAGAGAAAGGAAGTCTCTTCATAATAGGATTATCACATCAAAGTACGTAGCCAAGGTGCTCAAGTGCCACCTCCGATTGAACTGGAAGTATTGAAGAACTTTTAAGATTTTCAATCTTCGCAGAAACGGAGAAAATACAAATTACACCGAAAATGTGGTTGCACAATGAGAAAAAACGTATGGGAGTGAGTCAGAATTAAGTTTCGTTTATTTTGCGTGAAGCAGGAAGTAAACCAACGACATAAATCATCTTCAGTTAGGTAAAATAAGTTTACAATGATTGCTCACAAGTAAAGTATCCGAAGTGAGGACTCGAGTTGCTTATCAAGTGATACCTTAAATTGAAGCTAGTAACGAGTATAGTACACCTGTGAAATCCTAGCTGCAGAGCTCCAGAAATAAAAAGGTTATGGCGGGTCAAAATTCAAAGAGAAAGCGAATTGTATTGAAACAAGTCACAATGAAAGGCAGAACAAACGTCAGAAGGACATGGTTTTGAATTGAAATGCGATTCATGTGAAGGAAAGAGGCACGTACAAAGTACTACGCATTGATACAATCAATATGTAAGTCGTAAATGAAGGCGTGTGATAAGCAGATACTTTGCTCACAATGAGCACACTTGATAAAAGAGATGTTCTCACATGAGGTCTTGTAACATTCGTCACGTATATTAGAATCAAAACAATAATCCAATGGAGAAATCCAGGGCTCGGGCTCCTCATCCAAGTAGCTGCTTTTGTAAAACGCAAACCTGATCATGTTGCGAAATCGTCAGGCGCTGAATTGGAAGAGAGTGAAGGACTGCATTCGTAAAATGTTATCCCGATGCCAGAGATTAATTTCCGAGGAAGCGATAACTGTCTCAGTAATGAACCTGATAAATGATTTATATGGGCGGAAGAAGTAAACATCAAGTGGTTGGATGAAACCAGTGCAACCACCAGGAATTAAACGTTTGAACAGTGTTATATGATTAGGGCATAATTAATTTTATACGTTATCATCCTTATTTGCACTCCATGAATCCAGCAAAAGCAAGACTTTATCACGATCGGCAGGCAGGCTATTCCAGAATACAGAATAAAATTCTTTTAAAACACTTTTGTTCATGTTTGCAGTCTTTCCTGGATGGGACACTGTTATCGGGATCTTTTTGCTTATTTCCTGGAAATTGACCACTGGATTCGGATACAAGAACGTACATCGGACGCAATATTTCACCATCCATGGAAATAACCAGCATGATCATATATGAATGAGTAGTAGCACTGACGGATCCAAATGCACCTCTTACAACCACCGTACCTTTAGTCCTATGAGTCCTGTATGCATGGAGTTCCTTGTCAAATCGACTTTGATCAGCATTTAATACTTGACAAGGATTCAGGTCTTCTAGTAACGTAAGTTCTTTTATGGACGTTATAAATGTCGTAGATAAGTGATTTAATTCAGCCTCTTTTGATTTCCACGTTTTGCTAACCCTATGCGTGATAGAACGACTGACGATATTGTTTCTCTTTTTAAAATTAGACAGCCAGTGACGAGATGCCTTGAATTGTAGAGTATTATCCGGATCTAGCTCTTTACTTATCTGAAGAGCCCAAAAGCGAAGAGTCCTGTCGTGTATAATTGCACATCTCTCGACCATTTCTTTGAATTTATCGTGAACTGCTGCATTAAGTTTCTTATTAACTGGGTTTTTGCCTTTTTTTTCTCATATTCAAAGAGAATGTTTTTCGATTGAATTAATCTATACTGTGACTTGACAGATGAAAATTTCCTTCGTTTCTTTTCCGGGTTCTCATTGTGTGTCCAAAACATGTAAGCTGCTTCCTTATAATCATCGTCCAAGATGTGTTTTTGTATTTTTGGCGAAGGCTGATATTCTTCACCTGAAGAAGCTACAGGTGTCGGAGTCTCTTGATGTGTTTGAGAACCTTGCGATGTACTTGGCATTTCCTCATCAAAGACGTCATCACCGTAGTCTCCATCATCGCTTTCATCAGTCACCAGCAAATCCAAGAGTTCTAACTTCTTCTATGATTTCCATCTTGTCCTCAAGTATTTCCACTATTTGTTTGTACAATGAATCTTCATACCTATTCATTCTCCTATTAACAAATCCATATTTTTCATACAGAGCATGAACGATAGCACCTGCTTCCACTTTCTGGAACGAAAAGAAACAAGACCTTTTATTGACATCAATAACAGGAGCAAACATGCACAAGGATATTCATACACGAATAAAAGAAAGCGCGATATCAGGCAGAGAGAGGGATATAATTCTACACATTACATTAATTGGAAGCAACGTACGACGTATTACCATCGGGATAATCAGCAAAACATGGACATCACAAGCAGCTAAATTCGCTTTCTATTTGAACTTTGACCCGCCATAACCTTTTTATTTCTGGAGCTCTGCAGCTAGGATTTCACAGGTGCACTATACTCGTCACTAGCTTCAATTTAAGGTATCACTTGATGATCAACTCGAGTCCTCACTTCGGGTGCTTTACTTGTCAGCGGAAGAAAATCGCATCTAATCACAAAAGTCACATCAAATTACATCACCACTGTGATCAAGATCGTTCGAGGCAACTGATGCAGGTTACATCATCAGTTATGTTTTTCTTTATGTTGTCGCGTTTCTCACTGATGGTTGAAAACCTTACAGAACTTTATTGGTTACCCTGATTTTTGCTTCTGTACCTAAGAAAAATAAAAAATATTAAGTTCCATGAGTTCTTAGTACAGTGGAATATGTAAATAATATGCAATGAAATTTTTTTAAACCACACCACCACCGAGTTCAAGTATATTGTACAAAATGGTATTCCACAAGAAAAAAAAAAAAAAAAAAAAAAAAATTTTGCAAAAATTCGGTTAGCAGTGGGAATCGAACTCATTACGTCTGCCTTGCCGGGGCAGTGCTCTTATACCAACTGTGGACAGGTCCACCTAATACATTTCCCTCAGTTTCACTCATAAATTACAAGTTTCCCTGAGTTTATTCGGAGTTTTTCAGATTTATAAAATTCCCTGATTATTTCAGTTTTCTAGGTTTTCCGGTGTGGTAAACACCTGCGTGACTTATGTACGAACATTACCAGCATTTTTTTTTTTTCTAAATTCAGGCTATAGTCAATATCTCGATCGTACTGTTATTTTGCCTGCAACTCGCTATGGATCAGTGCAAAAAGTGCCATTTTTTAATACTAAACGATATCGGACATCAATTGATGTAGAAGAATGATATCAATTAATAACAAATTCAACTTTTTCCGATATTGATGGATATCGGAGAACAATGTTGTTTTATGTCGTATGATAACATTCGTTAATACGGAACAATATTGATGAAATTATCTTTTCCAAATTTATGGATTTGGAAAACGCAAGAAATGTAATGAGCACTGGCTAGGTAGTCCTTAATGCTCATTACTTGTGCATTGGGTCTTGATTCCTTGCACTGTTTCAACAAGAACAGAATATTTCCAGACTTTTCAATCAACTATACGGATACTAATCTCACATCTCGTTATTTCTCTCAAAAATAAATTTATGGCAAAACTGACTTCACCAATGTTTTTCTGGGAAAATTCTAGTCCAGACTGTCACATGACGCTCTTCTCATTAAAATATCGGGCGAGATACAAGATGGCCGACTTCAAGATGGCGACCATGACTAAAGTTCCCCATTAAAGGATAGCGCATTGACCCGGTATCTATTCATGTGTATTTGTTTTCCTCTATTTCAAGCATTTTACAAATAAACATGTTTTCCGACGTAGATCACACTATAAGTACTTATATTTTTGAATCAAATTTTTTGGACAACAGTAGTATTAAGCATGATTTCCAGTAGTTTTCTGATGTACCATATTCTTCTACCAAGTTGGGTCGAAAAATCAGTTTGAACGATCGATAAAAATGAAGTTTTTTCTGCTCCCCCATGTTCAAAGCAAAGAACGCATTAGCATTATTCCCCCTCTCCTTATTTTCCAGATCAGTAACACCCTTCACACTCAAATCTCAAAGTTCAAATTTAAACCGTAGATTGTTGTTATACAATTCTGTATCGCCGACCGGGTAGCCGTATCGTTTAAGGCGTTAGGCCAACGACTAGAAGGCCCCGGGTTCGAATCCCAGCAGGGACATGAAAGTTTGTGGGTTTTAACTGGCTGTAAATGGGCGAATCGTGAGGGACCGATGTCAAAAGTTACTAGACTGACCCATACAAAATTAAGTTTTTTTTCAATTTTGTAACATATCTAAGAATTCATTTTTTTTTCTGGTTACCCACCAGAGACATTGGGCTTCCAAGTTTCACAATATATATATATATATATATTTAACACTTCAAAAAAAAAAATTGAGACCATATGTTACTCTTTATTTTCTGTATATCTTCCAATTATTTTCGTATGTTATAGTGTACAAAATATTAACTCTGGCGATCAACCTCTTCCGTGGGAAACACCATCCTTAGGGCCGAAAATTGTTCTACTCCGACAATCATTTGGATATAATTTTGATCAGTTAATTACGTTTTAGACTTTTGTCGCAGAGAAATAAAATTACAGTTTTAAAGTAGGAAATTGATTTTGTTATAATGTCCTATGATAAACCAGTCCGGAGATATTACATTTTTCGTAGACGTCTGCAAATAGACACCGCAATATAAAATTAGACCTAATTAATAAGCCAGTGGGAATCAAAATAAATTAACAGTAATTTTGAATTATTCACATATAGGGGATATAATATATATATTGAAAAATGTCAACTTTTGAAATAGGTTGAACAACCAAACGTATTATTAGTGGACCACCTAAGATGAAATGACCCAATGAACACAATGGATTAAGCGCAACTATTGTTGTAATAGTCAGAACTAAAACGGACAAGTTTAACAATGTCCCACCGGGTCTATGCTTCAGACTTCTTGACCCTATTTCAATCTGGAGAATCGGAGAATAAAGCAGAGGTTCTTTCCATATACGCTATTGCGTTTGAACAGCATATATTTCGGGGATGACAGGAACTGATATGCTCGCGCACTCGGGAGGTCGTGTTCAATTCCAGCGGCCGGGCATCCTGAGATTCCTGACTGATGTTTTCCCAAGTTATTTCCTGTCACATCAGGCAAATGACGGATGGTACCTTCTATACTTAAGCCCTCGCCAACACTTTCCCGCATCCATTCCCTTTCTCTATCTCAGCTTGATTCTTAGATACCTGATGGCCAAAAATAAAATCCAAATTCATCCAAAGGTGTTATAAACAGATCACGGAAAATAGGATCGCCGAAAAGTTCCTAATAATAGTAATAATATAGTATTCGTGTCATCTCTCCGGAAAGATCAAAAATACCATCAGAAGTGTGCAAATATTCTCCCCTCGGAAAAGCTATTCTGAAAGGATTTTGTATTTGAAGTATTAAATAGGATAAAAGCTTTAAACTGCTTTAAAACTCTCATTAATGGAGTTCCCTTACATAAGCACGCTTCCCAAGGAAACTCATGAATATAATATTGTTTGATTCAAATCACAGGCCCCAGCGGCCGACCATCCTGACAGAGATTTTCCAAGATTTACCCTCAGTCTTACCAGGCAAATGCCAGGAATTTACCTTCAACATTCGCCCTGGTCGACACCTTCCCGAATTCTTTCCCCTCTCCTACCCCGGCCTGAGCCTTAGATGTCTAAAAAGTCATTAATAAAATGCAATTAAAACCACAAGAACAAGACCAGGTCAAATTCTATTATCGGGTACTCTAGTTATAGAAAGTTTACTAATTTTAAGTTAAGACTGGATTCCGGGTCAAGCTGGTCCATTTTCGGACCGGGTCATCGGATCACTTATGTTCGGGGAACCGAAGTGACCCGGTTTCAGTTGTGGATCTTGTCGCACATACTTAACATATCACCTTAACATCAGACTGTAAGGGTTCATTTTCATTGCAGCTTGCGTTGCTTGCGATTTGGGTGAATAGCCAATTGAAACACGTGTTACAACACGTAATAAAACTACAGCACGAAACACCATGTGTTTCAATTGACTTCTTACCCTAATCGCAAGCAACGCAAGTTGGCTTGAAAATGAGCCCTAACTGTAATAAAGGCGGACATTGCAGAGATAAATTAAAATGTTGGTTACCAATGTTGCAGAGTTCGACTATCGTGTGCTGTTAGGGTATATGCATACTTTTATTACAGAGTCTTCGTAACATAAAAGGAACAGTAAAACATTAGTTACTCTGAAGACGTCTCCATAAGAGACTGGTTAGCGTGGCAGACAACAAATCAGAAGGTTGAATCCCGCTGAAGATTTTTGAAATATTTAGCACTAATAATATATCATCAAGGCAATGAATAATTTCGAAGTAAATATGTATACCAATATACAGCAAAAATTGTCACGAACCTTCCGTCAATATACCTGATATTAGTCCACCGAAGTTTTGCTCATGGGGCTCCACTTGACGTCCTTTGGACAAAAATGGGACATGCAGATGGTGGTAGTCGTGCGGTCCCCAGTAGCAATCACGTTGATAAAACCGTTGAAAAGACGAACATTAAACGGTTTTATCAACATGAGTGCTACTGGGGGTCAGAGGCATCAGGTCAGCGACTCGTCCCGGGTTCGAATCCCAACTGGGGAATGCATGTTTGTGGATTTTAAAAACTTAACAGCTAATGGACTCGAGAGGGGCAGAAGTCATTATTTACACAAATGGGCCAAATATATATACACGCGCTGATCCAGGATATGATCAAGGGAGGGGCTAAACCATAGTTGTGTCATTTTATCCAGTGTAAAGTATGACTGAAGGCAATTTTATCCAGTCTATACCTGGACGTCAAGGGGGGGGGATATAGCCCCCCTTGGATCCGCGCCTGTAGATATAAAATGGGACAATCCATTGGATGCACGTGTACGTGTTATGGAATCTCCAATGGATATCCAACAAAATCCGCACTTGTCCATAATCATACCTCATATGGGCATCAACTAGACGTAACCATCTAGTCTTCTTTGGACGTCCCTCGCCTCCACCGCTGGACGTCGTAGACACAAAACGGATCAAATGACTACATCCAATGGGTCTATTGTTCATATTTGTACTGTGTGGAGCCTTTAAGCATCTAAGGCTCAGGTCGAGATAAAAGAGGAGGAAAGGATGTGGAAAGGCATCGACCACCCATGACCTCCAGAATGCTAACTAAGTCAACGCTCTACCATTGAGCCAAGGCCTCTTGGTATATATTTATTGATATTTTTAAAATTGGCTGATACTCCCTCAAATCGATCAAAACCGTGAAAGTTAGGTTAGGTTTAGTTGGGTAAGCTGAAGTTAAGTTAGGGTAAATGATTGAATTCGATTGTAATCTCATCTGAAATTAATATTAACGAGGGCTGATTCCTCTTCCAGGGGAGTATCTAAAGTTCATCCAAAACATTGTTTATTTCGTCCAAACTATTATGTTTAGATCAAGTTAGATAGCGTTACGTTTTAACTTCGGTTTGTTTCATTGTAATGCGAGAACCGGAGCACGGTTCTTCCTGTTCACACCAGTCTGCAGGATTCTCTCATACTTTGTATATGTAATACAGGAGTTTTCCCATCTTCCTTTTTGTAGTTCTGTAAGTGTATCAATCTTTTTTTTTTTTTGATTCTGGTTTTGTTATAGCGGTTTGCCGGTATTCCCGGTTAATTTCACATTTTGTCTTGTGCTGCTATTTGTGCTCATGTATCTGGTCATGGACCCATATGTGTATCCACTCTTCTCAGAATCTGAGATTTTAATTTTCCATTAGGTACTCTTCTTTTTCCTTTCCGGTTTATGTTGAATACGGTTTAAGCCGTCTGGTGGTTGTGGCTATTATTTTTGTGAGAATTAATTTGGATTTTCTTTAAGGCCTTCAGGTAGCTTTGGCTCAGGCCCATTATTTTAGTATCCTAAGTTTCCTTTTTCGTATATAGACAAATTGCTTTAGTGGTCACCCAGCCATGTACAGACCACCTCCGGTCTATTCTGTTGGTTACATCTCTCTTATCTTCCTCATTTTTTTGGTTGGTCTTCCACTGGGGAAAGTACCCTGATATTTGGACGTTTTCCGGGTTACTTGTTCAAGTATGTTAACTATTCCTTTCATCACCGAGCTTCATTGTAAGTTTCCGGTTCATGTGGTCCATATATATTGTTTTGGCCCTTAAAACAGACATTTTTGTTTTCAATTACACTTTTCTCTTTGGTTTAGTTTATTTGTTTTCAATTGCACATGCAATTACCCATAAATATTTTCAGGTTGGTATTCAGCATAGGTATCTCAGGGTAGGACACTTGTACGGATTATTCCAGTAGCTGTACCTCTTTTTTATGATAATTTCTTTCCACCATATCTAATATAGTATTTGCATTAGAACCACCAGCTCCGAGTGTATTGTAGGAGGTCGTGGGTGGAATATTCCATACTAGGAGTGATGTGTTTAAGCACCTTTGGTTCGTCGTTTTATGTAGGAGATTCAGAATTCTCCAAATGTGTTGAATATCGTCCTTCGTTTCAGTTATATCTGCAGAAAGTTGGTTTCTGTCAAAAGACTCTCACATGATTGTGTCATAGTGTGTTAGGTATTTTGCAATTCTTCATTTCAGTGTGATCTTTTTCTTTTCTAACCAGTCACAGGTTGAGTAGCCACAGGCTCTACTTTGTTCTGATGAGCAGGGACACCCCTGTATCTTTTGTCCTTTGAGTCCGTTTTTCATTGAGTTTGTGTCAGCTTTTATTACTATTGTATCTACTATGATATACCTTTTAATTTTGAAAAACAATTGCCTGGAGGCAGTTTCACAGAACATTTTAGTCCTAAAAAGTTATGTGGTTAGTAACATCTTCGTTTTGTGTCAATCTGTATAATACAGAGTAGTCTTTCAACTAATATTGTTAGGATTTACCCAGTGTCTCAACCAAGTTTTTTTTTCTTTAAACCCAAGGTTCCATTTGTGTATTTGCCTTGTGCTACATAATGCTTTAGCAAGATGTTTATGTTGTATCAACTTGCCGAGTGTTTTTTGAAAAAAATTCAGTCACTTCTCAGCCTGTAGTTGGGCCAAGAGAGTGCAAGATCACTCCTGCTTTCTAGCTGGAGGCGATATGTGGGGGTCTCTTGTCTGACTACGGATTGAGAGATCCCGAGTTCGATTCCCGGCGCTGCAAAGGCTTTTTTCCCAGGCTTTTCTCGTGTGGAACCATGCCAACCCAGCATCGTGATGCAATTGCGAGCTGCTATGAATAAAAGATAGTGGCGATCACTGTGAGAGCTCAGGCTCTGTCTCCCAACCCGTCTGGGTAGCGTGGGAGCAGTAAATCAATACCCTCCCTCCGGGGAGAGAGCAGTTGTGGATTGAACATGGCTGTGATTTATTGTTATATATATATATATATATATATATATCGTTCTTATCGTAAATTATCGTTCTTTTCCTGACGGTGCAAAAATACGGCATTATTTACTGGATAAGCTGATATTTTAGGATTTATAAGGAAAGACGTAAATAATACTTTATTGATTATAATCAGCATATTAATACTCTATTGATCATCAGGCAATAATAATAATATTTTTCTATATATTTATGTAAAAGGAGAAGTCCTGATTGACTGACATATCAACGCCCAGGGCAAATGGTTTAAGCTAGAAACTTGAAATTTATACGGTAAGCAGGTGTTATGACGTAAGGTACTACTTGTCAAGAATAGAAATGCATGTTTTCCGCGAGCTTGCATCCTGTCCCTTGTTTTATTTGCCTCGTCTTTCAATCGAAACAAAGTGTGGTATATAGGCAACAGTCTTTAACAAAATCATTCAACTCTTACTTCCTTGTTGTTGCAATATATGCAGAACGCAATAAATTGCGATTAGAAAGAGTAAATACTTGTTTTGTTACAAGACAGGAGTATAGTATACCATAGGTCATTTCGGAAAACACTGTATTGTTCATCATGACAATCAACAAGCCTCTGTAGTATGGTGGTTATCGGGCTCACCTTCCAAGCATGGGTTTGCAAGTTAAAACCTTGATGGGTACAACTTTCTTTTCTTTCAAAGAAGACAGATAATTGAGTTCGTGAGCTCCACCCCTGGCGAACACACCATTATCTTTTCTAAGTTTTAATTCAAATTACTGTATTTTTCAAATAATAAAATATAGTTTAACTATCTAGAATAAAATATATTGAAGTGGAATATTTACAGTACTAAGAGATATATAATAAGAAAGTGTGCTTTACAATCTTGAAAAGGACAGTTGATAACTTCATGGGGTCCACCAGTCGTTCCCTAGTAGAAACGGATTGGAAATGTTAAAGTATATATTTGGTACATTCCATTAATTCTTGATTACTTCTATTAATTCTTGATCATTACAGAAAAGACTTGACGCATGACTAAATAGAAAATAAACTGATAAACTTTGTGTTCTAAATATTAGTTCTATTAATTCTATATTCTATTATTCAATTTCCTACACTATGTTTATTGCCAACCGTTGTAAGCAATGCTGTAATTGGATTAATAAGATCAAGTTTCGGACCAGCTCTACCCTTCCTACCCGGTCTAATCTGGTGACGGGATTTCGGCCCGGGGACCTGGTGTGCAAATCAGTTTTAAATTATTTTCTTTTGTTTGAACAGTGTTTCTTTCTGGGGTGACTGGGACCGGAGGTAATATCCCCAGAGCACCGAAAAATCCCAGATCATTAAGTTCCCGAACCGGGTCATTCAGATCAAATGTTTGGACTGCGTCAGTCTCGGTGATCCGGTTTCAGCTCTGGTTAGGAATATTATCTTCAATGGAGTATTTGGTAGCAACATAATACAGTAAGTAGCTGGTGAGTCATGAGTTTAAGCCTCCTCAAAATTATTATTTTTTTTCATCTTCAATAGGGAGAAGATTAAAACTTCAAAACCATGGGGTCAAAGCGTCTATTGTATCTGGAAAAGCAATACAATCGAGACACTGAAAGAATTTTGGAGACAAGATTCCGTCTTTTACATTAAGCAATTTGGTTTAAAAGCTTTATTGAAGACAAACACACATGCATTTTGTGATCAACAAAAGATATGCTTCTGGCGGAATCTGCAAGTCACTACCTACAAATCGAAAGGATTAGGCTGGCAGTTCTCGAAAAGGGGAGCACGAGGGGGAACACCGTTCTCTTACCTTCTTCATTTTGGATTTGGCATACCCCTACCTTTTTCTTGCTTGGACTCCTTGCCTACACTTTCCATAGGCAATCGCCGCCACTAGGCGTACCCTTACATATTCTAGCACACTTCTGCAACCGTTCCCTTGCCTATTTTGACCCACTTATGCTGGTTTAGTTACCTTACCTTTGGACTACTTAACTTGAGGTCTTAAGTTCGATTTCTATACTGCAATTTTGAGAATTCCTGATTAGGGTATAAAATAATACACTATTAATTAAACATAAATATATAGGTTAATAATATTGTAAATATATTTTGAATCATATGAATGGAAGAGTTTAACTTCTTCCTCTGTAAAGATGCGAATAGAATTACTTTATGAAAAATAATGACAAGGAATTTGTCAAAAAGTTATATATTTCCCTTTTTTAAAATCTTAGAAGAATAGACATAAAGAAGAGAGATTTTAAGAAGAGATCAAATTGATTTTCGAAGATTTGTCTGCAAAGCTTTAAATTACTTAGAAACAAATCTGTAAGCCACGAGCTGAATTCACGAACTCAATTATCTTTCTTCCTTTAAAGAAAAGAAAGTCTTACCCATCAGGGTTTTAACTTGCAAACCCATGCTTGGAAGGTGAGCACGATAACCACCATACTACAGAGGCTTGCTGATTGTCATGATGAACAATACAGTGTTTTCCGAAACGACCTATGGTATACTATACTCCTGTCTTGTAACAAAACAAGTATTCACTCTTTTTAATCGCGATTTATTGCGTTCTGCAGATATTGCAACAACAAGGAAGTAAGGGTTGAATGATTTTGTTAAAGACTGTTGCCTATATACCACACTTTGTTTCGATTGAATGACGAGGCAAATAAAACAAGGGACAGGATGCAAGCTCGCGGAAAACATGCATTTCTATTCTTGACAAGTAGTACCTTACGTCATAACACCTGCGTACCGTATAAATTTCAAGTTTCTAGCTTAAACCATTTGCCCTGGGCGTTGATATGTCAGTCAATCAGGACTTCTCCTTTTACATAAATATGTAGAAAAATATTATTATTATTATTGCCTGATGATCAATAGAGTATTAATATGCTGATTATAATCAATAAAGTATTATTTACGTCTTTCCTTATAAATCCTAAAATATCAGCTTATCCAGTAAATAATGCCGTATTTTTTGCCGTAAATGATATATATATATCTAACAATAAATCACAGCCATATTCAATCCACAACTGAATGAGGGCTTTCCCCGGAAGCAAGGTATTGATTTACTGCTCCCACGCTCCCCAGACGGGCTGGGAGAGGAGAGCTTAAGCTCTCACAGTGATCGCCACCAACTTTTGTTCATAGCACCTCCCAATTGCATCACGATGATGTGTGCGCATCGTTCCACACGAAAAATGCCTTGAAAAATATCCTTTGCAGCACCGGGAATCGAACCCGGGACCCCTCAATCCGTAGCCAGACACGCTAACGACTTTTTAAATTTCGTTTATTTATTTTCCTGTTACATTACATTTAGTTATTAGATTGTCTTTATTTATGCGTTTATCTTACTCATAGGCTAGGTTAAAACACACAAACATCCATGTCCGAGGTGGGATTCGAACCCACGATACTTGGGCCGACAGACTGCCGCACTAGACCTGTCGACCACCTAGGCCATAAATATGTTATATATATATATATATATATATGAGGAAGAGAGAAATACCCAGAAGTTGGAACAATGCCGTTATCATTTTGTTGTACAAGAAAGGGGACAAAGAACGCGTCGAAAACTACAGACCAATTAGTTTACTGTCAGTCCTATACAAAATGTTCACCAAAGTTATTTTGAATCGTATTGAACGAGACTTGGATTTTAATCAGGGAAGGGAACAAGCCGGATTTCGTCGTGGATTTAGCACAATGGACCACATACAAACATTGAATGAAGTTATGGAAAGGACTAATGAATATGAACTTCCATTATGTTTGGGATTCATAGATTTTGAAAAGGCTTTCGATTCGGTCTCCTTGTCAGCAGTACTTAAATCACTTGAACATCAAGGCATCGAAAGTGCATACATCAAGTTACTGCGAAACATTTACTCGACTGCCACTTCTGTCATTAGGCTGCATCAAGACAGTGAAAAATTTAAAGTTGGAAAAGGGGTAAGGCAAGGAGATTCAATTTCTCCGAAACTGTTTTGTGCGGTCCTGGAGAGAGTGTTCCAGAATTTAAACTGGGATGAAGTTGGAATTAAAATTAATGGCGAATATCTTCATCATTTACGGTTCGCTGATGATATAGTCCTGTTTGCTTCAAGTGCAGAAGAACTACAAACCAGAATGGAAGAACTGAGTAACGAGAGTTCGAAAAT
>JAGDQP010014299.1:0-16173 GCA_022664845.1 Lepisma saccharinum | reverse complement strand
TGTGTGTACGCCGACCGTTCCGACAGGTTTTTCAAGTTTTAGCAGGGATGCTATTTCCAAAACAGGCCCTTGTAACTATCTTCCTCATTCCTTTCTTGGAGCGTGATTGCCGAGGGATGTCATCACTATGACATATAACTTAAAACTTAAAAAACCGTTAGATGCTAGTAAATATTCAGATATTTTAAGGGCAGAAAATTTGTAAAAATAGAGGTCGTCCAACCTGACAGAATTTTCCATGCCTTTTCCTCAACAAACCTGTCAATTTCCGGAATGGTACCTTCAAATTAGGTCCTGTCCTACTTGCTTCTAATATTCTCTACCCTACCCTATCCAGCCTCAGCCAAACTTGCAAAAATACCATAAATAACTTCAAATTCTCATTTTCACCAGTCGAATGCTCAATCATACTTTCAATTATATCCAGAGCTAATATCTTTCTCCAAAAGTATATCATGTATTACAGTGTAAGTGTTCTGGTATCTACGGTAAATGGCCATTACAGGCCTGTCCTATAAAATGCATCGGCATACACAAATTCAGAGAAAACAAGCAGTTGAGACGAGAGTGCACATGGTCCTTATTATAGGTTTGGTGATCATATTTTCTCAGTCACAATTCGGGACAGGTCTTACCGAGATCTAAAGCCCCACTTCTTTATTTGTGGATGGTTTGAGTGTGAACCAAAGACAAAAATATTCAGGCATAAATATATATCAAAAGTTTACTTTTATTAAAAGCTACTTCCTCTTTGAAAATTAAACATAGCACCAATTTAATTTTAATTTCCGGGTGCTGAGCCGTTGTAACTTACTTACTATGACATTTCTTAAGATGCAAGAACTTCGATTTAAGTTATTATAACTAAGCTATTATTAATTAGTTCATCATTGATTATGAACGCTCAAGAGCGCTACAGTGACATAAACATAAAATTTCCTTCAAATGTCCATATTAAGTTAAACTACATCGCACGTTTGATGAACTTCGGGACTTTTAATATCATTCTCCGGCCACAACCCTCAAATTCCGGACTTCCCTCGAAACAAAAAAACAACACAATACATCTTATCTCAAAAACACGATTGAAAGGAATTATCATTTTGCGTCACTCACAAGCAACAGACAGGAAATACACACAGACAGAGACAGTGTTTATGCGTGTGAGTTGGGAGGAAATTAGTTCTTTCGTAAATAAAAATATATAACGATATTTCTGGACTTCGGTTAAGTTAACTAGGATAGTCCAGTGGAACAGCGTCAGTCTTCTAATTATTAAAAGTGACCAACAGTGACCCTGTTCATACCGGAGATAGTTTTACAGGGCAAAAGTGAACAAAGTAACTTCTGTTCCTAAACGTCGAATACTAATGAATTTGGGAGCACCACAGCGAATTGATGAGGTGAGAAAATTACTGTCGTTACAGAAAAAGAAGAAGAAGACGATTAACGAATACTGGTTGGGCACAAATACGAACATGTCATTGACCTGAAGCGTTCACTTTTCGTGTATTACTTTAACACAGAACTGTGACATGTACTCGTATTTCGCACGTTTTTCACAGGGTAATGTGTGGTGCAGTGGTTTCGTCTTGACTTTCTATTCAGGCAGCTCGCGTTCGATTCCCACCTAGAGCGCTTCTTTTTCGCCTAAAATGAAAGCGTGAACTATTTACAGAATTTAATCACATACACACTGTTTACTTTCTTATTCTAGCTAGTGATGCTCCTTCTCTCTTTAGCCCGAGAAGATTCTCTATGTGTTTGGTCTTTAGGATAATAATATCTGGTGTAGTAAAAAGTAATCCATTATTTTGCCAATAGATGGCTTCAGTGATCTGTATCTCGCGTTGTATAAGTCCGATCGGGTTCAACGAGATGGCGTTCAAACGATGAGATTGCGTACTACAAACACTGTTCAGATAGTTGTGATGAGTTGACTCAGTGTTGTGTGAGCGCGGGTCAAAATGGACACTAGCAAAGAGAAAATACGCTATATTTTACAGTTTTTCTTCGATAAAGGCGAAAACGAAAGTAAGGCGGCTGCAAATGTGAATAGTGTTTATGGTCCTGATACTGTAACAGTCAATCACGCGCAATTTTGGTTTCGTCGATTCCGTTCCGGTAATTTTGACGTCAAAGATGTACCACTCACTGGAAGGCCAAGTGTCGAAAATGTCGATAAAATCATGGACATTGTCGGGTCCGACCGTCATGTAAGCACTGTTTCGATTGCCCAAGAGCTAAACATTGCACAAAAAACCATGTGGAACCATTTGCATAAGGCTGGATACACAAAGGAGCTTGATGTATGGGTGCCACACGAGTTAACGCACAAAAAACCTCATGGACCGAATTTCCATCTGCGAATCGCTGCTGAATCGCAACAAAAGCGACCCATTTCTGAAGCGGTTGGTGACTGGTGATGAAAAGTGGATCACTTACGACAACGTCACGTGAAAACGGTCGTGGTCGAAGCGCGGTGCGCCGGCGCAAACGGTGCCCCAGCCAGGAAGGTTTTGCTGCGTGTTTGGTGGGATTGGCAGGGAATTATCTATGAGCTGCTCCCCTACGGTAAAAACCCTTAACTCGGAACTATACTGTCAACAATTGGACCGTCTGAAGGCAGCAATCGCCCAGAAGCACCCAGCTTTGGCCAATAGGAGAGGCATTGTGTTCCACCAGGACAACG
This sequence comes from Lepisma saccharinum, assembly GCA_022664845.1. Taxonomy (NCBI): domain Eukaryota; kingdom Metazoa; phylum Arthropoda; class Insecta; order Zygentoma; family Lepismatidae; genus Lepisma; species Lepisma saccharinum. The sequence goes on along the minus strand of JAGDQP010014299.1, from coordinate 13,481 downwards.
CCAAGCCACACACATCGATAGTGACTCGCCAGAAGCTCCGGGAGCTTGGTTGGGAGGTTCTTATGCATCCACCTTATAGTCCGGACCTGGCACCGAGTGATTACCATCTGTTCCTGTCCATGGCGAACACGTTTGCTGGTGAAAAATTCGCTTCAAGAGAGGCTTGTGAAAATCGACTGTCTCAATTTTTTGCCAATATGGACAAGGGCTTCTATGAGAGAGGCATCATGATATTACCTTCCAAATGGCAACACGTTATCGAACAAAACGGCGCATATGTGACCTAAATAGGATCATTCTAACTATGGTAAGTCAAGCCTTCAATGTCATGCAAAAATAATGGATTACTTTTTACTACACCAGATAAATCAATCTAGTTTCAATGGTTTCATTAATCTTTCTCTATCGTTATCTTTCTTTTCATGACTTCGTCTCTTCCTCTTTCTTTGAGTTTCTATCTTACTCATTCTCTCTCCCATACACACTCTGTCCCTACGTGAGTGCCTGTGTGTCTGTTCATTCTATATCTACGGATTATTATAAACATTACTTTATTCGTTTCGTGAGGAAAATTGCCATGTATTAACTCAGTCAGGATAGACAACCGTCCCCGAAACCTTTATATTGCTAAGCCAACCCTGTATCAACTGAGCTACGGTCGTTTGATCATTTTTGGTCATGTTGACCCGGCATTAAGAAGCAATGTTCCGATTAACAGAGCGACAGGTTTACATATTATACTCATTGTGTTAGCATCTGATTTATAATTTTTAGGCACATATGGATAACTTCGGGATAAGGTTGTGCGAAATGCAGTAGGGAGTCGGCCAGGTCTTAAATCGAAAATACCATCCCAGTACGTGCCTAGTTTGGCGGAGGAAAACAATGAGAAAATCTAAGTCAGGGCAGTCATCCGCTGGTATCGAACCGAGGATCCGCCGAAACCCACGCTCTACCAAGTAAGGTACGGCCGCTCGGAACAAAACATACTCGTATTGATGTCACACACACAAATATTTGTCGGGAAAGAGAAAATTTATCTAAGATATTCTCCATATGATGCTCAAAGATTCATTCTCTTATCTATATCTGTTGAAGCTACGCAGGAGCTCTCTCTCTCTCCATATATATATTTAGGGTGGTCCTTAATTATTTATTTCCGAATTTCTTTTCACGAACCCCCTAAAATGGTTCCATATGGGACCAAATTAAGCCAGGAGAAAAATTAGCTCCATTGAATAATATTAAATGATGCCTCAAGCGACCTAAAGTTTTGAATCCGATTGCAATACATAGTATATGGGAAAAATCTGGAACAAACTCTTGTAATTTAGAAATGGCTTAAGGGAATGGGAAGATACCCTGGATAATGGAACTAGAGGAAGAGACACATCTAATTTTGTATAGTATTGTCATGGCGGGCATCTTGAAGTCCGCCATCTTGGGTTCAGGTCAAAATTTTCAAATGGGAAGAGGGTCATGTGACATCGTTTTGGGATAGCTTTTTACCACAAACATAAATCTGGCACTATTTTAAAGATAGCTTTAGTTGTGTAAGAATTATTACCTGTGAAAAGGATAAATCTTTGTGCTTCTGGCATTATTATTCAGCATATATTAACCTTAGTAAATATCGCAACAATGATAATGTATTAATGCATTTAATTATTGGAATAGCATATTTATTTGTCATATTCAATACAATGTAATTACTTCCTAGTTAATTTGGTTTCTCGGTTGGTTAATAGATGGCAGCAGCATATACTGTTTATACTTTCTAAGTTTTTTTTTAGTTGTTTAAAGTGTTAATGCGTAAATATAGAAAATATTTTAATTATAATTTTGTAGGCAAAGAGTTTTGTTTGCTTGCAGTATTTTTGCTGCCTGATATTAGATTTTTAATATTAAAATGAAGTTCACCGCAAAATTTTAAATCTATTTGAGTATTTGCATGGTACAGAGGTAAGGGTTACTTTAGTTCAAATTTCAGGGTTAACAGCTGAATATTTCAATTTTCTAGTGAGTTTTTATGTGAAAATGCAAGTTGCGGATACAACCACGCGTCGAAAAGGAATTTATTTAATTGGTAGTGCCAATGAACAGATTCTGGGAAGTAAATTACCATCAAACAAAGTGTTGAGTGTCTTTTTCTACAACTTGAGAACGGTAAATCTGACAGTGAGGGAAAGTGCACGATTAGCTGTTAAAGAAACAGGTATTTTGGCAAAAGGCAATAATCCCGGTAAAGGATACGCAACGCAGTGTTGACAAGCTGATTGCATTGTATGAGAAATGGCGAGCATTACAGAAGAACAATAAAAGGTCGAGTGAAGTGCAAAGGCAAAAAGAAGAAGCCTTCTCAAATATCCTCCCTGATTTATTTGATATAGCTCACGCTAATGCTCTAGGTATTATTAAAATCAAGGAAGATAGAGTTTCTTTTGTCTCAAAGACAGAAAGGACGACCTGGTAGCATGGTTGGTAAAGACATACGTTTGACGCGAAAAGAACAAAAGGGATACGCACAGCTTCAAAAGAAACAGGAACGCAAGAGAAAATGCACTTATGAAAATGATTTGTTTGAAATTTATACAAGGAAAGACATGTTGGTAGCAGTTCAAGTAATGAAGAGGAAAACCCAGTTGAGAATGTTAGAGAAAATGTAAAAAGGGATGTGTGTGTGTGCCCGGACCTTCCAAGAGAGGCAAAAGAGGAAATACTAATTTTATTACTCCAAGACTGGTTGCTGCTCTTGATCGATACAAGGTCACTGATAGAGCAGCAATACATATTCTGACAGCCACGGCAGAAGTATTAGGTCATAATGTAGAGGAACTAGTAATAAATAGGTCTTCCATTCACCGATGCCGGGAGAAAATTCATAGCGAAGTTGCACAACAGGACCACAAAACACAATGTCAGAGTACATCAAGTGCGTTAGTTGTGCATTGGGACGGAAAACTACTGCCGAATTGACTGGCAGAGAGACTGTCGACAGGTTACCAACAATTATTACAGGAGATGGTCATGAGAGGCTAATTGGTGTTCCCATTTTGTCATCATCAAGAAAAGAACATATTGCTTCTAGTATAGTTCATTCCCTTGAAGAATGGAACTTGGTCAAGTTCGTGCAGGCAGTTTGTTGTGACACTACTCCCTGCAATATGGGTTCTGTCAACGGTGCTTGCATTCTGCTAGAGCAGAAGCTCCAAAAAAATCTATACCTTCCTTGTAGACACCATATTTATGAATTGGTTTTAAAATGTGTATTTGATAAGTGTTGTGTTTCGTTTGCATCTGGACCGGATGTTCCCCTATTTAAGCGTTTTCAGAACGAGTGGTCTAAAATAGATTGCACTAACTTTATTCCAGGAATTGATGATGATGATGTAAGGAACAATATTTCCGATGTAAGAAATGAAGTATTAAATTTTGCTATGAAACCTGTAGAAGCAGGATACCGCAGAGAAGATTACAGAGAATTTTTGGAACTGACCATCATATTCTTGGGTGGCATACCTCCTCAAGGCGTTCTCTTTCGTTTGCCTGGAGCAATTCACCATGTAAGGTGGATGGGAAAAGCAATCTACTGTTTAAAAATATTTCTCTTTCGCCAACAATTTCGTTTAACGAAGAAAACAGAAACGGGTCTTCGGAGAGTATGCATTTTTCTGATACGACTATATGTGCAAGCTTGGTTTCAATGTGATCAAGCATCCCATTCACCATTACAAGATCTTGTAATTCTTGAAAGGTTTGTACAGTTATAGACAAATAGATGAAGAATTATCTGAAGCGACTCTTTCTAAATTTTCTCGCCATCTATGGTACTTGATGGAGGAACATGTAGCGTTGGGGCTTTTTGATGATGAAGTTAGCGTAATGGAAAAACAAAAACTGGTTGAAAGAATTAAAATTGTAAGGGGAAACCGTGAAACAGCAAAGAGGCTTGACGCAAGAGGTGATACGATTAAAATTCTTGTGAAATGAGAAATCAGTGATTTTGTTACAACAAACACAAAAAGTTTCTTCGAGAGATTTAAAATACCTAAAGGGTTTCTTGAGTGTGATCCAATTTCATGGTCAAATAACAATGACTATCTTCAAGGAAAGACAATAGTTCAATTCATCCACGTAACAAACAATGCAGCAGAAAGGGGAGTGAAACTAATGGAAGATTACAACAACGTTCTGACAAAAAATGAGGAGCAGGAACAGTTTCTTTTGCAGATAGTGAAGGCCCACAGAAAATCTTTTCCTAGATGTGACAAAAGTGAACTATGCAGCAAAAGCAAGACTGAAAACTTTCCATAAAGCTACTACATGTGCTATGAATCCTCTTGATGGAAACTTATTTGTAGTTCATAGCGAAAGAAAGATTTAACTTTCTCTAGCAGTTTGTTTCAGTTTATGTAAAAGACTTCCAAAATTCTTACAAATCTGTGGTCCGTAACTACAATAAAATAACATTACATCGAAACATTTCGTTTTTCACACGTAATAACTCTTACATGAATATAGGTAACTTGAAAATAATGCCAGATTTACGTTTGTGGTGAAACGCTATCAAAAAACGATATGTCACATGACCCTCTTCCTATTTGAAAATTTTGATCTGAATCCAACATGGCCGCCATGATAATGCTATACAAAATTAGGTTGGTCTCTTAAGGCCGCTTTAGACGATACAATTTCTCGCACGATCTCTCGTATGATAGAATGTATACAATCCACAGTACGAGATTTTTCGTACGATAAATCATACAATATTGTATAGTGTTTTACAATATTGTATAGTACAATTTTGGATACGAGGAGATAACGATGAAAATGCTGGAGTTTATAGCTGTGACATCTCAGGTTGTTAGGGTAATTACGCCACAGATATTTGTGAAAGTATAGCCCATTTAAAAAATAGGAAAGAATTAAAATATTGATAACAATGAATCTTGACGCAACAGAAATTCAGTTTATTGAATGCCAGATTCTTCTACCAAGATAATCTAACTTCTACTAGGTTTCAGTGGTAACGAAAGTGTCGTAGCTTTACTTCTGTACTTCAATAAAGATATTTCAATGCGGATACTCAAAAAACGTTGAAAATTTGCCGTCTTCGGTGATAAGTTCGGAGTCATATGTGTTGTTTTTACAATATTCCTGAGTTAACAAGATATGTAACATTACACAGCACTCCAAAAGTATATAAATCGCGAAATATTATTTTCTATTTATACATATGGGGCAATTAGTAATACTGCGGTTTAACTACTTCTACCACAGAGCAATGGAAACGCCTCTAAATGCTACGTTTTACGTTCCTATAAGCATAAAACAAGCAAAATACAAAAATGAGGAGTAATGTAGATTTTATGAGATTTACAGGCTCATTTCATACAAGGTCTATAGGTGTGAATAGGGAGGGTCAGCTGTCTTAACCCTTTAATAAACATTAGTTCGTTCGATTAATTACCTAGCTCACGTATTGACTTGCACAGTTCTGGCTTGACGTCGACACTCTACTTACATATGTCTACTGTTCAATGTATTTCATTATTTCGGATGCACAGAGCATATATGCTTATCAAAATCATTGAGGGGGGATATGATTGCAAAGATACCGGTATCCTCTACATTATCTCCTTTCATACATATCTTGCCTGCAGCAGATTCGGTACTCCATGCACAAGAAAAACAAAGAAAATCATCTTAACAAAATGCATTGCACAATATATAGGAGAAGCAGTAGCTATTAGATCACATCATAACTTTGTCATATTTTTAAACATATTTTTCACGTATTTAGTACCTTTTATGGTTATAGGAATGCAAAAGGTAGCATTTTGAGGTATTACCAGTCCTCTATGGCAGAAGTAGCTGAACTGCAGTATCACCGACCTTTTTACACATCCCTTAAAAACTTTGTTTTATATCTTTATACCTGTAATAGTTTATTATGCCATTATGTATGTTAATATCAGCATCAAGTAATAACATTAATATGTTCTCTTCGTCTCGTAATCCATAACCAAACAGCCGAACAGGGGAGCACGGCAGCACGCTATATTGTCAGTAGGGGCGCTGTCATAGATTGTATGAAAAATCCGCTGAAAAATAGGACCGTTTCTATTTAGAGAACACATCGGAGATAGCATGAAATATCATACGATCCGCGCTTTACACGATCAAAGAATGTAACCGATGAGATTGCATACGAGGGATCGTACGAGAAATTGTATCGTCTAAAGCAGCCTTTAGTTTTGTTCCATTATCCAAGATATCTTCCCATTCCCTTAAGCCATTTCTAAATTGCAAGGGTTTATTCCAGATTTTCCCCATATACTATGTATTGTAAACGCAATTAAAACTTTAGGTCGCTTGAGGCACCATTTAATATTATTCAATGGATCTAATTTTTTTCCTGGTTTAATTTGGTTTCATATGGAACTATTTTAGGGGGTTCGTCCAAGGAAATTCCTAATTTTCCCCCCATATAAATAAGGACCACCCTTATATATATATATACAGGGGTTGGACAAAAAAATCTAAAAAGTTTGAAAAAGTGTGAAAATCATACCTAGTATGGTGTGGAGCCTCCTTTTGCGTCCAAAACAGCTTGGATCCGACGTATACAGCTCCTGAATCGTGGTGTGTGGAATGTTGTACCATTCTTTCTCCAAAACATGCTCCAGTTCCTTAAGGGATGATGGTGGAGGGTAATGAGACCGAACACGCCTTTCTAACACAGACCACAATGGCTCAATGATGTTCAGATCTGGTGATTGTGGGACCCAGGGGAGGTGTGATAGCTCCTGATCATGCTCCTCAAACCATGATTGCACCGTTTTTGCAGCGTGACAGGGTGCCAAATCATCTTGGTAGATGCCATCACCATCCGGGAACAATGTGTGGGCCATGGGTAGAACCTGGTCCCCCAAAATGGCCTCATACGCCTTAGCATTGATCATTCTATGTAGGGCTATGATGGGACCTGCAGAAAACGACGATATCACTGCCCATACTGTAACAGAACCACCCCCATGCTTTACAGTTGGGCGCAGGGAGTCTGGATCATATGCCTGCGACGGTGTTCTCCATACGTAAACACGACCGGTTGTTGGAAATAAGGTGTAGGTCGATTCATCGGAATACATTACGTGTTTCCACTGATCAAGCGTCCACTCCTTGTGGTCCTTGCACCACTGGATACGCCGCTTCGCATTTACTGCTGTGACCAGAGGTTTGGCGATCGCGGCCCTGCCATGAATTTTCATTTTATGAAGTTCCCGTCGCACTGTTTTTGATGAAACCGGGTTCTGTAGGCCGGAATTAAGTTCAGACGTAATTTTCATTGCAGTGGTCTGCTTTTTAGCTGCTACAATCCGTTTTGATGTCCTCCTGTCCCTATCGGACAGGATTGTCTTTCGACCACTGTTGTGCTTTGCAGAAGTTGTTTGCCCATGCATTGCGTTGCCCTCGTGACATTGGACACAGTGCCTGTCGATACCCCCACAATGGTCGCCACTGTTGTCACTGAAGCTCCAACCAGACGGGCACCAACGACCATGCCTCTTTGGAAGTCTGTCAATGTCGCCCATTTTACCGCACCACTTGCACACCACGACACTCACAGGTGAAGTGGGTACTGCTGACGGAAGAGGAAGGTCCACATGACACATTGAAAACAAAACACGATCGGCAACCGCAACACGTGGTGTACAGTGGTGGGCCACACTTACGTGTCCTGTATGACGTGTTTTTAGATTTTTTTGTCCAACTCCTGTATATATATATATATATATATATATATATAGAGAGAGAGAGAGAGAGAGAGAGAGAGAAATTACATTTACTAGAACTTCGCACGTAACATATTTGTGTATCTTACTACTAACATCCTTGTAAATGATAAACGTAAATAATAACATCTTATCAAAAATTATAAAGCATAAATATTGTGCCTCAATCTTAAGAACTGTTAGAAACAGACGTTTTCTCTTGTCTTTCGTGTATAAGGTTAATGTTCTATGGAATACTCGATTCATTAAGAAAGAAATAATTACCTAGCAACCTGCCATAGGTTTCAAAGTTCATTTTCGTTCCTCCATGTTCGGTAAGGATCTTTTCTACTGGACAATTGAAATTACTCTTTCCAGTAAACTTCAACTAGTGGCCCACCTAAAATACAAATAGCTTTCCTTTTGGTGTTTGAAATGCGACTTGCTTTAGTTTTTTCATTATTTGTTACATACTACAATATATCATGAATATCTTTCCAGAACCCAGGACATGTGACAATGTTTTCTGTTAAAGAAAAGAAAATTCCAACCCTTGCTCGCTCGCTCACACACACTCTCAGAATCACACACCGCCCGCTCTACGTTAGTTGGGTGGCCTATCTTCTAGGCTTAAAGAAAAATCGTGTATAACAAAGTCATGTAAACATTATATTGGCCACGATAGTACATGATAAACTTTGAAGGGAAATTTCCAAAATTGTCTTGAAAAGTTTCCCTTTTTCTGGATATTGTAGGAATTGGATGGCAACACTGTCGCCGAGGATAGAAGAAAAATTAGCATAACGTAATTCGTTGTATGCTAACAATGGATGAAAAATTTCAAGCCGTTAGCTTTTATAGTGAATGAGAAAAAAATATAAAATGTAATGTAAGCAGGAAAATTTCTAAAACGTTCGGATTACAATACATTCAAGACAATGTTGAGGAGGAACCAGCAATACTTTGGGTGAATCTATTCAAAAAAGTTTATGAGAACGTGTGTCGAATTCTGAATGAAAACAAAGATACGAAATCCAATGGTAATTATAAAAGTTACGCATGCTATTCGATGATGGATAGGCACCATAGCCTACTGCACCGCCACAACATTCCTGGTTTCTCCGGTCGGGAGTCGAACCCGTGACCTGTTCAGCTGTATTACGAACGCCGTATTGACCGAACTCCCAAGGCCTTGAGGCAACAACAACAACCACAACAACTACGAACACGTACTTTCCCGAACGAGAACTGCAGGTTCCTCCTCCGAAACTTTAGCTTTTGTGTAAGATGTCCAAACGCGAGAAATTGATTTTTCGCGATAAAAGCCATTTTGGATCCATAGTATTTTCAATTTTGTTAATTTACAATTGATTCCTTGAAATAATTTTCATACTATTTACTCACCACAGTAAAATTTCCAAATATGAAAACTTTTTTTTTTATATATATTAATTTACCACTAAAAAGCTTCCGAATCTCTAGCATTTTTGCAAGATGTCTAAGCGGTAAAACGCTTTTTTTTAAAAACAACAAGGCGCCATGTACTCACTGGGGAATACCATATATCCAATAAACCGTCGTAGTACCATTAACAATATGCCAGGTTTGCAACACTGAAGAACACACTGATAACATATTTTAACTCGTTATGTGCACCATATAAATCAACTATCAAACACTAAACATTACGTTAATGCATACTTTATGATTTACCGAAAAACATTATTTTTATTTAACATTGTACGTAAAAAATTCGATTTCGGTCTCTAAGTGGTATCTGGAAAACGAAGTGAAATTCGACAAACGATAAACATCCTATTTTAGGGTGATGAATTCATATGTGACTATGCCTATCGAATTCGGTTTCTGTGCTTCGAACGACAACAAAAGTCAAATTTGGATTTTCCAAAAAACATAAATTTCTCAGTTAGTTCTGTAATTGGGCAACTAATTTTTACGTATGTTGTATAGCGTTATGATCTCTTTCCAATGGTTATACAATTTCTGCTTTCGGAGCGCATTTCTCGATAGGGTCCCTTGTTAGACTGATTACCCACTAGGATTTTCTTTAAACATTTTCCAAAAAAAACTTACAGATACTCACCGGATCAATATGCACTAAAAATATTGAAAATACTAATTCAATGCACTAAAAACACATGGATCCACATGGATGTTTCAACTAATTTACCGTCCCGTTACATTCCTCCTGATTAGATACGAATGTTGGTCGTGACACCTTGTCGTCCGCGAACCAAAATAAAAGTTGTATAACTTGTCGGGTGCAGCCCCGACAAGTTGTACCTCTTTAGGAATGTGGGTCAACTTGTCGTCGTGATACCTTGTCACCAGCGAACTAAAATAAAAGTGGTATAATCTGTCGGGTGCAGTGCCGACAAGTTGTATCTCTTCAGGAATGTGGGGCAACTTGTCGTCGTGATACCTAGTTGCGGTCCCCCCAGAAAAACACATTATTTATCTTCGTACTGATGACGCAGCGTGGAAAATAAAATCAAAATCAAACCTACCGTGTGTACCAGGAATTCTCACTATAAAAATAAACTAAAAACTGGACGGCCTTCGGCAGTACAATGCTGCCTTCTATGGTCCCAAGGTTAAAAGGAAAAAATTCAGGATAGGGACATAAAAGAGAGCTCAGAGGGACATTCAGGGTACACCTGAACAGGAGTCCCACATTTTTACGAGATTGAGGGCTGTTTGATGGATCCCAAATATCAGTGTTGCCACCTAATAAAGAATTGCTTCTTCGATGAAGTTCAAGTGTTTGTGTGTGTGTGTATGAGAGAGAGAGAGAAGTAGTAGTAGTACTAGTAACAGCAATTATGTTAATAAGCCAGTGATCTAGAGCCCAGGCGGTAACTTCGCGGTATGTGAATTGGAACTCCACGGTCCAGCATCCGAATTAGATTTTTTCAGACTGTCTCGCAATTTCATCAGTCGAATGTCGGAATAGTATCTTAAGGTTATCGCCTATACTTTTCCCATCCTCTACTTACTGCATCCCGGCCTGAGCCAAAAGAGCTTAAATAAATTCAAGGTTAACTAACATGCTCCGTAAAGTATAACAGGATTATTAGACAAATTTTATGTTCGCTTCCCTTGCAAATAATTCACATAGGCACTTCTGTAAACATAGCGATCGTAAGCAATCCAAAAAGTGTTACGTAGTTGTGTGTCATTATTTCAATAAAAAACGAACTCGATTTGCTCACTATATGTAAACATGTCGGCATGCGGAGGAATTACTAACGGGCTTACTTCGCGTTGTGTTAGGAATGTCAGTTTTGCAACAGAAATCACGGGCTCGATGTCATGCGAGCGAAGACGAGTTTGATAAATCTTTTTCATTACACATCGCGTTTACACTCATGTGCCCGGCCTGAACGCCGAAGCTGTCAAATAGTCCCAGGTACTTTTCGCTCTTTCACTCTCATGTTACATGTCCATCAATCGAGACTGTCTTATTATTTTACATTTTGTTTGCGTCTTTTAACCATGCATACATGATAGATATGTCAGTTAAAATTATTTTACAATCTTGAGTTTCAACATTCTCACACGCTGAATATAAAAGATCTACATTTTTCCTGTATATATAACATATTTTGGAGGGAAAATAGACTTCTCTCGGGTTGATTTATAGTAAAACTATGCAATGGAGCAGTTTTATAAAAAAAAAAAAAAAGGGGGGGGGGGCTGTTGTGGTGGTTGCAGCAAAAAAAAAAAAGGTATTAAAAAGGTAAGGAGAAACCATGTTTGGTAAGGTATGTGGATGTGTTGAAACGCTAAATAAAACAAGGTTTTAAGTCATGGTACTGGAATAGAATAGAAACAATCTTATTGTCATTAGGCCAATACAACAATAGACAACGTCAAAATTTTTAATATAACAATAATTCAGATATTAGAAACATAACAGTTACAATATAAGTATACATATATTAGTCGAGGTGTTCAATAGAATAAAGACGGAAGTGTGAAAGGACAGAAAAACACGTAGGACTATTTCATTACTTCCGCTTTGAGGACTATTTCATTACTTCCGCTTTGAGGGTGGGTGCTTGGTGTATTGAACGTATTGTGCATCGCGCATAATGAAAATAACATTTGGCTTTTCGTAACACTTTATTATTGCTTGTTGTCTCTGGGTAATTAAATGCCTATGTGAATTATTAGCAACGCAAGGAGTGGTACAAAACTTACATACTGTAACATTAGCACCCTAACTGGTAGAAACAAACTGCACCACGGCTGAATTTTACTTTATTTTACTCTAGTAAACCCGGTGTTCGATTTGTGCAGTTTCCATAGATGGAGAAAATTAGTGAGATATGTATTATTCGGTATTTTGGGATCGTCCATAACCAGAAACATATTTAGAGGGTGGTTCCGGACCCCCCAAAACTCAGAGTTTTATGGGAAAATAGTATAACTTCAGGCATAATTATACATATTAAATATGCGTTTCATACCCAGACACACCTTTGGACCCCTCCCAAAACCAAATCCTGGATACGTGCCTGTTCATATACCAGACTAGCGGTGTAGGTCTATATGTACGTAAACAGAGCCAGAGAAGATTCTTGCAGAGAGGGGGATATCCCCCAAATCCCCCGCTACAAATCGAACACTGTCTAAACCCCTTATAATAGTAGAAATGTAAGGTAAAAAGGAAAACAATTTCCCCGGAAAAATCCGACAGTTTTCCAATTTCTGTTTTCATCCTACTCGAAATATTTCTACGACTCATCAAAGTGCTTTGTCTATTTTTCTGATCATATGGGACATACTTTTATAATTTTGTCCTCTCTAGTTCTGGGCTCTAGATCACTGGCTTATTAACACAATTGCTGTTACTAGTACTACTGCTACTACTACACACACTTGAACTTATTCGAAGAAGTATTTCTTTATTAGGTGGCCACACTGATATTTGGGATCCACCAAACAGCCCTCAATCTCGTAAAAATGTGGGACTCTGAACAGGCTCGTCAAAAGATGAGTGTTGCCAGATACATGTATTATTATTATCCAAAAGTTGATCCCAGTCTCTACCCAGTGACGTGGTGTCAATGCTTAGTTTGTTTAATTCAGGTTTGAGCGATTTAATGTAATAACTTTCAAATATTATAAGTTCGTTAACATTAGTCGAGCGGTGCATAATCCTAGTATTTCCTATTTTATGTTTGGTAGCAAAAAGATGTTTGAAAAGACTTGACATTGCATTGGTTCTGGACGAATCTCTCAAATGTTCTTTTAACCGTACAGGAACATTACGTTTGTTCAAACCGATATATTTGTCCTTGCATTTACAGGTTACTTCGTAAACACCTGAACTAAAGACCGTATCTACATTAGGGTGACCAGATTATGGAAAGACAAAAACAGGACACAACGTTTTGATATCGGTCATCGGGCATGGAGTTTTTAAAGTTATTGTTTTCTCAGTTCAATCATTCAAAAAATAGGGTGGTAATGCAACAGCAACACGGACAAATATAGGGCCGCGGTGGGTCAGTGTTAGAGCGGTCATCACTGTTACTTGGGGTCCTCGGCTTGATCAATGTGGACTTCTTGGTGGACAAACACCATGCGCATAGTTTTCCCGTTTCTTCTCAGCTTCTTCATTCCAATCATGCATTCGACCCGAGCCAAAGTTGCCCAAAAGTCTTAAATATTTTTTTT
>JAGDQP010014298.1:21949-45570 GCA_022664845.1 Lepisma saccharinum | reverse complement strand
AATTGCTGAAGTACTGCTCTGCGAGCGCGTGCCCCATTGATGCGAAGGGGTGATAGTCAGATGGCGCCAGGTCTGGGGAGTACGGCGGGTGCTGAAGGATGTCCCATCCAAGCGATTTCAAGGTATCTTTCACTGGTTTTGCTGTGTGAGACGGCGCATTGTCGTGTAACACAATCACCTTGCCATGTCTTCGGGTCCATTCCGGTCGTCTTTCGATCAATGCGTGATTTAAATTAATCATTTGTTGGCGATAGCGTTGTGCATTAACGGTTTCGCCGGGCTTCAAGAGTTCATAATACACAATACCGCCCTGGTCTCAACAGACACAAAGCATGGTCTTCTTGCCGAAGCGATTTGGCCTTGGTATTGGAGGACTGGCTTCGCCAGGTGAAAGCCACCATTTTTTCCGCTTCGGGTTTTCAAAATAAATCAATTTTTCGTCACCCGTCACAATTCGATACAAAAAGGATTTTCTTTCGTGGCGTTGAAGCAGAATTTCACAAGTGACTTTGCGATTTTCCATTTGACGTTCATTCAAATCGTGTGGGACCCATTTACCCAGTTTATTGATCTTCCCCATTGCTCGTAAATGTCTGCTGATTGTTTCTTGTGACACATTTAATGCTTTTGCCAATTGCTGTTGAGTTTGAGTTGGGTCATCCTCCAATAACACCTGCAATTGCTCGTTTTCGCACTTTTGTGGTCTACCAGAGCGCGCACTGTCTTTCACATTGAAATCACCACTTTTAAATTGTCGAAACCATGTCTCACATGTTCTAATCGATGGAGCGTGTTCACCATATGTTTCTACCAGCACACAATGACTTTCAACAGCCTTTTTCTTTTGATTAAATAAGAAAAGCAATGCGTGCCGCAAATGTTCTTTTTCAGGCACAAACTTCGACATGATCACTGAACGATAAAACAAAGACGCTAGTGTTTGGCGGATTCAACTTGTGTGTGTTTGTAGTTTAATGTCAGACAAACAAAATGACATATGTGTCAAATGAATACGCTGCGTACTTTTCGCTGGCGCCATCTCTTAGGTAAACCGGAAACTACTTATGCATACACCTGGTAAGTGTCAAATATAGAAAAATATATTAACAATAGAAAAATATATTAACAATAGAAAAATATATTAACAATGTTAAATGTTCTTTACCCCAGGATTAATCACTCCTTCGTTCATTGAAAGATTATAGGAATATATATCGGCAACGCCCTAGCCGAGCTGGTCTACCGGTTCCCGTAAGATCACCGAAGTCAAGCAGCTCTGGGTCTGGTCAGTGCTTGGACGGGGAGTGACCGTTGCAGTACTCCAGATGGTATTGCCTGTGCGGCGTCCACCCAGCGTCGTGAGGTCAATTGGAGAGCTACCTGAATAAAGAGGTAGCGATCACAGTTGAGAGCTTCGGCTCTCCTCTCCCAACATGTCTGGTCAGCGTGGGAGCAGTAGACCACCTCCTTCCCCGGGAGAGGCCTCATCCAGTAGTGGATTGAATATGGCTGTGCATTATTATATATATATAAAATAAGGTAAGATTAAACTTGTAGATAAAAGATTTAGAGTACTCTATATGAGAAAATATAATGATTTTATAAGAAGAAAAATAGAATATTATGGGATTAAAATATATACTGTCTTCAATCTTCTACTGAGATATTTCTCAATGAGTAAGAGTCTTTTTCTTTATTCATATGACACTTATTTTCTCCATTTACCAGTTCGATAACTTTTATCAACGTAAAGTTCACTTAAGTAGATCACTTCTTCTACAACATCATAAATGTGTCAGATGAATAGCTTTTTACGCTTTAAGGCTTTTCTTTAAACGCCTTAATTTAAACGACACTATTAAACTTCTTTAAAAAACGCACTTTTAATTTTAATGAAAATAGTCTCCTATAGTATTCACTTATATTAGAATTCGTAAACACTCAAATGTACGAAGGTTAATAAATGTCTCTGCCACTGAACCTATCTCGACCTTTCACAAACGAACATTATGTTACTGCCTTGAAGTCTATAACACTTTTAATCTCGTATGCGACTCTATCCAATGTATTCAACTATATGAATCGATGGTTCTTATTATTATTTGTAATTAATAATCCTTTCTAAACGCAGTCTTATGAACAATGACGTAACTAAATTCCTTTTCAATGTCTTCTCTCATAGCATGGGGAGCTTGACGATCTTCTAGAAATCTTCCTAACTATATGGCATTAGAAAAAATTCCTTAATTAAAGAAAAGATTCGCTTGTAGAAATTAACTTGTGTTCGTAGCAAAACTTCATGGACTTTTACGCTCTCCAGCTATGTCTCATGCATGTAACGTTTATTTCCTTCTTTACGACCATATTCTCCAATGTTGTTAATACATCGAACAGTTACATAGTTCTGATAGCTCCCACAAGCGATTAGTATGCCACAATCCACAGCAAAATAAGTGGTGGGCGCTACAGCTAACCGTCGCGTCCTTGCTAGAGCTCAGTTTGTTTCCCAAGCGCTTTGCAGCGACATAAGGAAATCTATCTAAGATTTACCAAGTTGGCGAATACCAAAAACAAGGCATCAACATTCAGAGGGTTTCTTTCCACTTCCTCTGACCTGTGGTGTCAATAGTCTGACACACTACACGGCTGGTATAATAGACATGAACACCCGGTCATGTTGTAAGAGTAATTTATTCAATAAACGTACACCTTACTGGTTATCGTCTTTACTGTGCTTCTTACTTTATCATTATTCTTTTCTTATGTTTTTCCCCTTCATATAACGACATACAAAATCTCCGTACCCATTGACTTCCGTCGAGAAAAAATAAATTCATGTATCGGGCTTCTGAGCAACTACATTTGTATGCTCATCCTTTAACATCATTCAACTGGTAGATTTATCTAAATGTACGTTTTATATACAAGATTCAATGAGTTATTTTCTTTAAATTTACAACACATATGAAACGTAAGTATGTATAAAATATTGATCAATACTGTGTTTACAGTTGATAAATTTGAAAAGCGAAAAATCCTGACTTTTTTTGTTACTAAGACTTATATTGGTACCCTACAAGTCAGTACTTTAGTTGAGCCGGAGCTCACCGAAGCTGCGTTTCGTGAAATATTAGATTCAAACTTTGTATTACATGTTCCACTTTCAAAAAAATTGGGAATTCGCAATTGAAATAATGCTGGCATGAAGATTCAAGAACGGATGGCCATTAACACGCAGTGGAAAGGAGAGGGGATATCTGACGTTCTCACGCGAGTAATATTCCGAACTGGGTGACGTCTAAATGCCCATTCGAATCTTGAGTGCAATAAATAAAACACCGAACCTGACATACCTAACCTACCCTAACACTTGGTCACTAATTTTATTAAATATCCTAATGCGTATATACATAAGAAATGAAAAATGTCGACACTCGTTATGTTGTTGTTTCCTTGCAACCTGTGATATTGCACGTGTTTGTTTATGTGTGGTTTTTCTTGAGAAATTGATAGTAATTGGAAGGTAATAGTAGTCGTATTGTTTCAATATGAGTTTAATGAAGAAAACTCAGATAAGATGAAAAAGTGTTTAGAACAGTCTCCACGTGGCACGGTGATTCTGATGCGACACTTTCAGACGCTTGTAACACTATCAATATTAAAGAGCAAGTACTTCAGCGTTGTTTCCCGAATGTTGGTCTCAACTCTGAAGATCAGTATAGATATTTCAAAACAGAATATAAATTATTAGTCGTAGAAAAAAGTTATTAGGCTGTAATATTTTACCGTGAAATCAACCAAGTGGAGTATGTGTACATGTAAAGGAGTAGGCATTAAATTTTCAAAAGAGTGGATTGATTGCAAAGTTAGTTTTAATGATGATGATAAAACGAATCAACAAAAGAGTCTAGGAAAAAAATCATGAACACAAAGTTTCCATATCTCAGAAAAAAAAGTTATGAATTAATTAAAACCGAATCATACAAACAAAAACTAGAAGTGCCAGTAGACAACATGAATGCTAAACAATTGGACACCACGGCGAGGATTTTCCGTACAGCATACAAAACTGCCAAACAAGATAGATCCTTCAGTGATTTTCGTTGTGATATACAAGAAGTAAATGGATTAGATATGGGTAGAGTTTTGCATACAAATTTCTGTTGTGCAAACATAGTTGACCACATTGCAAAAGAAATGAAAAACAAAATATGCGGAAACAATAGTTAAAAACAACATCAAAATTGGTGTTCGTATAGATGAATCTACTACAGTTAGCAAAACATCTGTGCTCTGAAATTATATCTTTTTTCCGGAACTTAGTCACACTACAGACGCAGCCATAAAAGATGAAATTTTAAGTAATTTAAGATCTCATGGAATGAATGAAGAGTTTTTGAAAAAATAAAAGCTCAGTTGCTTTTGCTGCTGATGGAGCCTCAGTGATGTCGGGAAAAAAAATTAAGTTGCCGCTGAGTTAGAAAAGATATTTCCCAATCTAATTGTTTGACACTGATCAAATCACAGGTTGGAATTAGCAGTGCATGATACGAGAAATGATGTCCAAGACATTAATCAGTTCCACTCATTTTTGATAAACTCTAATCTCTATATAATATGTGCAAAAAGATTCAGAGAAAACTGATGGAATGTGCTGCATCATTAGAGCAACAAATAAAGAAAATTGAGAATATTTTTACAATAAGATGGACGCCGTCGAATCTACTGTGAAAGCCACATAGAAAAGTTACGGTGCACTAGTAATACACTTTAGTACTGCAAAGAATGACATGACAAAAGAATCAAAAGCAAGGGCAAAATAATAGGGACTTTCCAATATCTTTACCTCAAAAGAATTGGTATTGAATTTGGGAATGATGGATGATGCATTGACTGAATTGAGTGACTTGTCTCTGCAGTTGGAAAATGAAAACATAACTTTACCTGATGATGAGAGTGCTGTTAGAAGAACTGTCAGAGTCCCTGAGTCAATGTGCAGTTTACCAGGAGATTTTTCTGAAGAAACAATTACGACTTCGGAAATAATGAAATTTATGAACATTGATCTGCATCATAATTCAAAAGTAGTGTCAATATACCGAGGTCAGTTCTTTAGGAGCCTAGTGGATAATCTGCGCAACAGACTTGTAGAGAACGAAACACATGCATCTCATGAAAGCCTTACTTCTGTACGTGGTAACCAAATGATGAATGTAATTTCAGGTTTGAAAATTCTCTACAAGAAAAACTGGCTCTCCGAAGTGGATATCAGGCACGGTGAAAAGAGCATTGCAAGTTTGTGTAAACAGTTTCATATTCCTGTAAAAAGGAAAATGATTAATGCTTTCTGTGAGTACATGGATACCAGTAATTGCCCTGAGAATTTTAAAGAATCTCTAAATGTTAAGAATTGTTGACACTATTCCAATATCAACTTCTGAATACGAGAGAGCATTTAGTGTAATGAATGAAATAATGACCGACAAAAGAAATTCAGTACCTGTGGAACGATCCTGTGCATTTTTCTTCATCAGCAGTGTTGGGCCGTCAGTAAAGGAATTCAACCCATTTCCTTATGTGAAGTCATGGTTGAGGGCAGGATGGCGATCAACGAACGAAACAGCATATTGGAAGCCGTAATCGAGGGGAAGTAACGCGCAGTATCAACCGATATGGGTGCTTTTGAAATGAATGTGATCTCCCTCAAATAATTTTTTCCAACTAAAGCACTGACAATAGTCAGTAAGTATGAATGCATTCCAGCGCCCATCAGGATTCTATTGTCTTTATATCTTGGTGAAAACGTTTCCTGTGTTCCTCGCTGAAGTTGCCAAGATTGTCGTGAAAGTGAGAGATATGGCTGTGGAGGAAATGGACTTCAACGCTTATTCTACGACCCAATCTTCTAAAGACGTCCAGCATGTCATTCACAATTTCCACGTAGTTTGCAGCCTGATGGTTACCCAGAATTTTTTTTCGCTACTTTTTGGAAAGCGAACCAAGCTTCTTTTTGCTGATCATTCATTGTTGCAGTGAAATGCTGGTCCTACATCATGGCTCGAATTTGAGGGCCGTCAAATATGCCAGCTCGCAGTTTTGACTCACTCTTGTTTGGAAATTTGATCTGCAGGTAATGAAACGCAGTATCGTCGGTGGGTAGGGTCACAATAACTTGCCTTATCAAACCAAGTTTTATGTGTAGTGGGAACAGAAGCACTTTCTCGGGGCCAGCAAGTGAATCACGCAGTACGTTCTTCTTACCAGGAACGAACTGCGTTCTTGCTGGCTGGCCACTCCTTCCTGTCCCAGTGCTCGGACGTACCATTTGTTGCTAACATAGCGATATTTTCGAAAATGGCGGGTGACTGGTGATAACGGGAGTGCTTTTCGTTCACAACTTCACTCAACTCATATGTATATCTTCTTACTTTCCTCGAAGCAAAATGGTCGGTCGCATACCAGTGTAATTTCGTCATATATATTCTAGAAGTTACATTCAAAACTATCAATGTTCAGAAAAAAGAATGCCTTGAAAGAAAGTTACATGATTATACAATAACGTTTTTCATTCGTGTTTTTAATTTTGATGTTTTATTTTGATGATTTGTGATTACATAAACTAAAATGAATATGGCAATAAACCAGGATATGTAGAGGCATAATTCCAAATAGCCCCTGATGAATTTCATGCAGAAAAGCATAAGAACATGCACTAAACGTATGAAAAATATGAAAATAGAATAGCAGAGAGTGTTCTATGACTATTATGAAACGAACCGAAGTACGAAACAACCCAATTAGTACAGAAACACAAACTTCTCCCCCAAGTGCTTCAATTTTCATACTGGTTGGAATGTTTGAATACAGTACAGTAAAGTTTGAATCTTCATATGGATGTACTAGAAGCAATTTCATGTCTTAAAATTGAAGTAAGATTTCTCTACGTAATGTTGAAAGAAAACAAAACATTTGGTTGTTCTACATTAGGTAACGGTAACCTATTGTTTTCAGTGTACCGCATTTTTTATGTTTCTTATTAAAAAGTGTATTTGAAGGGTTCTATGCAAGGACTAGGTAGCTCAAGCTTTGACGCGCTCAGGGATTCTGCCGAAATTTTCAGTTTTCGCCGTGTAAAGCCAAAACTGGGGAGGATGTAAGTAGAGTTTTGTAGGTTTTCTATCTGGGATTCTACCAGACCACCAATGGGGATGTCACCCCCAGAAATTCTCAATAGAAACCCTGTAAAACTGTGCTTAAACCCTAGTAAACGTCCCCAATTTTGGCTCCACTTCCTCCAAAACTGGTAATTTTGGCTGAATACCTGGTTTCTATTAATATTTAGCCATAAACATTTTAAAGTTGAGATGCTCGAGAATTTGGAAGGTTTTAAGAATCCCTGGATGCACTCGATTTCCCTTTGCCGACGACGCCCATGTTTACGTATTCTAGACGTACGATTGGCATCGAACTTCCATTTTCCGAAATGTTGTTGAAGTACATTTTGCAAGCTTTTGAAAGAACAAAGAAGACTAAAAGGAACATTCTGAGATGTTAGTGATCCTTTCTTCCTATGACACAAAACATACTAATATCAATTCATTTTGCAAATTGTAAAATAGTCCAATGGTATAGAATCTATAGAAGACCGAGGGACAGAAACACACGCACACATGCCTACAGGGAGAGAATACACTTCAATAATTTCATCTTATAGCTAATATTACTCTTATTTACTCACCAGAGAAAGTGAAAACTAGTAACAATACAGTATTTTGCAAAGTTTGCTATTCAGTGTTTACACATAAGTACTTCATGTGAGAATGCACCAGTGATTTTTATTTTCCATTTTTAGCACTTCTTCAACCAAGTTGTAAATACTAATTACATTTCATTATAACATGTAAGACGCCCATAAAATATAACGGTATTTTGTCATACAATTCTTGCAGTAACTTTGCATAGCAACATTCAAAAAGCTCAAAAGCATGCAGGACTTTCTCCATTTGCATGCAGAAAACAGAATCTAAGAAGAAATTTCATGACAATGCAGGTTAGTAGAAACACTCTTCTTTCATAATTTACGGTACCTGTAATTACGCATTCTTACTCTCACAAAACACGGAAATTCTAAAGTATGTGATTCGACTGTCGGAAACAAGAACATTATTTAGATATCTGTGAACGTTCTTTTATAAACATGAAATGGATGAATCTTCTCTTTCCGGTCGTAAGTCACAAACAGCCTCCTTGGGACTTCTCATTTTCAGTTTTGTAAGACGAAATTACAAGGCTTATTTGAAAAGTTCTCGGAATTTCTTAGCTGTCTACTATATACTATAAAAGGAGAGCGGTAACTGAGATCGTAAGGGAAATACAGTGTTCTATTTGTTACACAGTACGAGCACACGTAAAGTTATAAAGCGTTCTATCAATATATAGATAATTTTGAACTCATTTGTGACTTTTAGGCATCTATGGCTCAAGCCGGGATAGACAAGGAGAAAGAATGCGGAAAAGAGTCGACCATGTCCTAAGTTGAAGATACCATCCCGACATTTGCCTAGTACATTGCAATTCTCTTTGCACGAAAAGCACACAAAAACTTCACAAAAAATGAACTTTAGGTGAACGTACTGAAAAAATGGGAGATGTTAGTGTGTTCAATGTGTCTTTTTATTGGCTTCTGGCCCAAGGTGCATATTTTGTACAAATTATGTTCATATTTACTGTAGTTCACATTATCTACACTTAGTTTTGAGTATTCCTTTTAGTACATTTGTCAATATTAAATGATTTTGTTGTCCATAAATTGTGTATCAGTACATCAGAAGTTCGGTTATTATGCACTAAAATGTGGCGTAGTTCATATTAATTTTACGAAAAGTACATATAGTGTGCACTAAACACGTGGTAAAACTGGAACATATTGTAAATATTTTTCGGGACATATTGTGAAATTTAAGTGCACTTTGATTTTCAGTGTATTACTGAGGAAAACTCCTGGAAAAACAGTCAGGTTTGTCGGCCTCCTGAGTGCAAAGCCAACACTCTGCCGACTGAGCTACGGCCGCGTGGTGTATATTACATTGTGTATATATACACGCCAGGTCTTTCTAAATTTTTAATTCTCGATTTCAATTTATCTTCATGTGTAGTTCGGGAACTTTTTAATTAAACATTAATGTTTAATATAATAAGCTCAGCGTACTATTACCACTACTATATGGCCGGCGGCATGTAGCAAGGGGGCATATGTCCCTCTGGCCTTAGCCTTTTTATTTTGTAAAATAGGCTATTTCATTGACAACAGAAACTGTACCTCGGCACGTATTTTTCACAGTCTGTTGAAAATTGTTTTACGTCTATATGTAACTGAAACTGTTAACATAGCTATTTTGATAACTCTGCATCGCATCTTCTGAACCTTGTCATAAACATTATTCTCATCAGAAAAAAAAATGCAATTAAAAGAGTCATTGTGTTCTTTTGGGACGGGGATGCGGCGTTGGACCAGCACTTCGTACGACCAACAGCCTCTCAAGCAGCAAGAACCGGCGTACGACCAACACCCCAGGGCAAAAACCTGTGTTGGTCGAACGCTGTATTGGTCAAGCGCCGTGTTGGTTCAACGCCATGTTGGTTTAACGCCGTGTTCGTCAAACGCCGTGTTCGTTCCGTGTTGGTCAAACGCCGTATTGGTCAAACGCCGTATTGGTCAAACGCCGTGTTGGTCCAACACCGTGTTGGTCCAACGCCGTATTGGTCAAACGTCGTGTTGGCCTTACGCGGTGCCAATCCACGCTAGAGTTTTTTTAAATATTATTACATAATTATTTCATTATTATCAAGATGTGTGTTTTACCGTGTTGGTCGTAGGCCGGATATTATTGTTGGTCTAACGCCGTGTTGGTCCAACGCAGTCTTGGTTCCGTGTTGGTCCAACGCCGTGTTAATCCTACGCATGTAACCCTTTGGGACAGCTATAAACGTAAAAGATATGTACCAAATATACAACATTTTTGTGATATGCGATGGAACTTGAATATAACCGCATTTGACAGAAAATGTGTGATTACTATAGCACAATATTCAGCAAATCTCGCGCCCCGGCAAGTGTGTAATAGGGCATACAAGACGTCCATTGAAGACGTGCTGAAATAGTTGATTTTATAAACAAGGGAAGGCTAGCAGAAAATTTCCAGAAGTATATGCACATGTAAAACAAATTTGAGAACACACTCCATTAGAAAAACTCCGCTAACGCTGTTGGACCTCTAGGGGATCAAGATCGGCTGTCGCTAAAGGGGCTTTGGGTGGGTGCTTTCTACATCGGGTTATACAGTTTCCAGACACCTCCTGTTGTGGCCTGTTTTACTGCCCATTTTCATATCTCCCTTCAAACAGTGGACCAGGCCGAAAAAATTAAACTGAAATCCAACCCAGGGAACGATGCGTACAGTTCAGTGCCCTTATCCGTAGATACTACATGTAAGGTTTCGGTTGATGATGGAGTTACCACTTATCGTTGAAGACGAAGATTACATCTTTCAGAATTGGTTATGGTGTGCGATGTATACCCGTAATAAAAACATGCAAGATTTTGGCAGTCATAAAACACTTGAGCATGAAAACTATTGACATAATACGCGAGATTGTGGGACGAACAATTTGGACAGATGCCAAATTTATCACTTTGAAACAAAACGGTTGAACTCACTGTTCATAATACAATCTTCTTCAAGGAGCCATATTGACTGAGAGCATTTCAAAAAACACTATCATCTACTTCTAAAGGTAAGTTCAATATACGGATAGAAGTAGTACGTACCATCATCTGCAGGGGAAACGAACCCTCGACTAGCAGTTCCATAATCGTAGGCATGGGGGATTGGTGAAGCATTAGACCGGAGAAATTTATCACAGCTGCCCACGGACACAAATTTCAAGTAAACGCGATAGGCCTCATTATCCAGTGGAAATCTTTCCAACGAGCTGCAGCTTGCTCGTTTCTCTCAAGTACACTTATACTTTAATGTACGTTTTCGAGAACCATCTTCATTTTCAAAGAAAGTTAACTTCACCGCATTATATATATACTGCTCCCCTTCTAATATAAGCTGGCGTTGTTCACTCTATTTCGAATTTTGATGAACCTTGATGGTCATTCCCTTGTGCACTTCAAATATTAACGAATTAAAATACAATTTGCTGTTTCATCCACCTCATTAGTCTAATTAGCTCCTTCACACTTTCACTTATTCCCACAGCTGACAAAATGCCTTTGTTGGATAGAAATTTTCCTCAAATGAAAATGCGAATTTTGCATCCCTTTAACAATTAAAAATTTCTAAGTGACCTTAGAACATCAGTGGACCAAGGTCATTGATATTAACAGGAAGTATGTTGGAAAATAGAAACTCGTTTTTGTATTTCATTCCGAGGATTTTTCAAAAGATGCTCATGTTAAAACTACAGTCATGAATGTGCTGTAGATCTTATGTTTCGTCCAGAACGATCCAAAGACGCGCGACAACCGACAAATTCTATGGACAGAAAGAAAGAAAGGAAGGAGGAATAAGTAAATAAAGCAAAAACAGAAAGAAAGAAGAAAGAAAAATAATTTAAACTCAAATGAGTGAGTTGATATTTTCCAGTACCCTATAAATACAAATATATTGAATTTAAAGCGTGTACGAAAAGTGTTTAGAAACTAATCATCAGAATCTAAATTCATCTTCAGGAAACAAATGATAAATTCTCCACATTTCTTGTACACTTTACTCACATTTCTGACTAATAAAACTAAATAAAAATTTAAGGAGATACGTACTATAAATTTAAAATAAATGTGTTATATTTACAGCGTATAAACACGATAAAGGGATCACTCCTCTTGTGTTTACTTTCTGAACCTATTTAACTAGTAAACTTCAATTGATGTTCGTTTATCACTTGAGAATGGCTGGACTGATTTCAACTAAATTCTTCGTGATGATAGAGGGGATAACTTATCTTCAAAGTTTAAGGCTAATATTTTGAATGAACTGAGTTTTATTTAAGACTATTACAAAACTTTGGCCCTAACATTTTGAAGTTTCATTTCGAATAAATAAATTAAGTGAGTCTGCATTGAATTCTGACTCAATATTTATTCTTTAATATGATTAGTTAATTAAGTCTCCATTAAATTCCTAAAAGCTAATATTTATCTTCAATAGGAAGCAAAGTACATTTATTAATCATTAATTGTATGTCTAGTTGCATAACTGTAAGAACACGATATTGAAATAGTTCAATTCAACCGTTGATTACGTAAATTGGGTCACTGATGAAAAATATCACCTTCATTAGTGTTTCTCTTAGCTCTGATAATACGGTCAATCATGGATATTGCTTTTACTTTTATATGGGTGGTGTCTGAATAACGGATGCAAAAACTTTTAAGATACACCGTAAAAAATACTTTTCTCGCAGACCTTTGTACACATCTCTGAAATAGTCTCAGCTTTGTGCACAACAAATGTAAAATCTGTACAATAATTGCCGAAGAGATTCTGAAACAAAATTTTGTACCGGTACACTTGTTCTCCACTTATTTTTCATCACGATCACTTTATTAACTTCCTGTATACATTTTGTTCACGATATGTTCAGATGATAATGAGGACTCACACCAAATTTCAATATTGAGCGAAAAAGCTGATGGAATTAGTGTATTTTCAGTTGGTTAATGCATCAGGCTATCAGCCAATGCTGTTTATCCGCTCTGTCGCCAACCTTTTCTTTACTCTGTCCAAGGCTACTAGATATTCTTACTAATACTTACACTTTACTTGTTTGGTTCATATCTTTGCACATTTAAAGTGCTTGTAAGTGATGAAAACTTACCTACTTTAACTTTAGTAAAATGTACATTTACAATGTACCTCAGATTCATAGAAAATGGTGTAAGCTTCAAAACCTGAAAGTTACACAATCTGGACACACTGACTTAATAGAAGTTTCAAGCGCAATAGGTTTAATATTACTGTATTGTGCAACTTATATTACTTAATGAGAGTACTAATCGGCCATTTCCCATTGATCTGAGTGTACAGTAAATGTACATTTTAACAGGGTAGAAAGTTCTCATAAAACAAAGCAAAATATTTTGGTAAAAGTGCGTTGAGAAACTTTTAATGTTCGAGAAAATAGCCCTCGAATCCGAAATTTAATTCCCCGAATGGCCTTAGCTCAGTTGGTAGAATTTTGGCTTAGCAAGCGGAAGGTCCTGGGAACGATCCCAACGGTCGCCTATCCTAACAGGTTTTCCAACCTGTTTTCTTTTTTTAGCTACGCAAGGTACCTACAAAGTTATCTAGCCTTAGCCGGCTATCTTTTAATATTTTCTCCCCAGTATTCGATATGTTATAAATTATGAATAGGAGATCCTAAAACTAATGGTTGCTTGTAAGTTTTCACTTGCTACATGTTTGGGTAGAAATACGAAGATTTTTCCCCGGGTTGGGATGATATTCGGAATCAACAACGCGGGGAGGAAATCGTCAGGTACCAGGGAAAATCCTCGGCATCCGCCCCGACAATTCGAACATCGCTCTCTTCCAACTAACCTGACCTAAGCAGGAAATGCATGAAGGCCACAAATAAATTCACATTCGAAATTTCGTTCAACTTGTATTAAAATTATGACTAAACTAAGCTAATTAGGCCTAAACAATATAATCTGCTCCATGCACTTAATATATGCTCTGATAATAATTGCATAGCATTAAATCAGCGTTTCTATACCTTTTTTTCATTCTGTGACCCCCTTTTACCATGTTCACTAGCCAGTGATCCACAAAATTAATTTTCTTGTTTATAATTAGCGATTTCGTTTCACTTTGTATTAAGTAGCCTCCTGAAGGCTTCAACGCACACACACACATTAAAGACATGTAATATTTGCTTTTCATTTAAAAACACCACTTGATTTCCTGTATTTGATATTAAATATCCTAATTACATGATCCAAAAACTATTCAACAAATTGCATTAGTTTTAGTAACTGTAAAAAGAGCAACGGAAATATAAATTTATTACTTTTAACCTACAAAACCATAGAAAAATTTATTTTTCACTTCCCTCGTGATCTCTTTCCACACAACCCGCGATCACCACGTTGAGAAACCTTGCATTAAATCACAGAAGGAGCGCAAATAAATACTTCCAAATTTTCCAGTTGCATAACTGTCAACGAGTCTTTTCAAAAAATGAAATATATTCCTTATTTTTGCAAGATAGATACAAGTTAAGCACTAATATAACTTTTGGGTTTCCAATGAACGATCTAGAAGAGATAACAGCTTAAGAGTTATTTTAATTTGTCCCGTAAGCTTGCCCAAAAAGTCGGTACTTTTAAAGTTCGAAAAATTCCACGAACACGAAACGCTTTTGCAGCTACTTTAGTAAGACTTGTTTGTTCATTTTGATTATACAGTAGGTTCCTATTCTGAAAGTGTGTAACCTTAAAATAAAAATCCCCTAAGAATTATTAACGAAAATTAACTGTTTCTTAGAGGTACGGTAGGATCTAAGTGTTTCCGGCCTGATATATGAAGTACGCTCTAATTATACAATGTCGTGCGTAACAAATAACCTATTTATTGGGAATATTAGCGTACTGGTTGTAACTCTTTACCTACGTGATTGGGCTGGAAGTATTCGCTTTCGTGGCTATGTGGTAGTAGTGTTGAAAATTGAATAGATACCGCGATAAAGTTCTTCAGCAAAGGACCTCCGCCTAGCGCTACCAAACAGCAATTGTGTGGCGTGTGTTACATAGGGAAAGAATGGTCTCTGAAAAGCTTCGTCTAGTAAAAGAGAACTTAGAAGATGATAAAAAAATGAGTAATAAGTAGAAAAATGTCTATCTTGTTGAGGAGGAACGACTGACAGTTGAAGCTCAAGAAAATCTGAAAAAAGGTGGGCACTTTCTTATCAACCGACCTTCACATTTAGTTCAACATGTGTGCTCCGACTTTTAACGCCAGTTCAAACTGAGTATCTTACATGCATTTGATGTTTGAAAGACAGAGAATGGTTATGGCTTCCAGCTCTGACCCAGCACCGGTTGACTGTTATTACTTTTTCAACTGCATGAATCCTCGAAAGCGGAAATTTAATGGCGATGAATAATTGAAAGCTGCCTTAATGACACAGTTCCTAATAATAATTTCGAAACGCATTGATGGTGGATATTAAAAATTTGGTTTACTAAATGGGGATTACATTGAAAAATGACCAAATTGATTTATTTCCTTCATTTCAAACACTCAATCATGCACAATATTTTTGAAATTGAAATACCTTACCACAAACAGAGGAAATGAAAGAGCGAAGAAACTTAAGTAATTTTATACAGTAGAAGTTAATCGAAATGTAACATTATATCAATATCTACTTACCATGGTTTCAATTATGATGTAAGATGTTTTCAACTTAAGGTAAAATGATTCAGTGATGCACTGTTTCCATATGTAGAGACGATTAGTGATGTTAATAGGATGTAAATGTCCTTTGATAACATATCATATGTTGGTCCTTCTTTAATAAAATAGTATTACTAGGAAAGAACTTCAAGAAACAAGCTCTGGCACTCAAAACAGCATCTTCAGAACAACAATACTGAGATCTTTGAATGAGAGTAACTTTCTGAAAACAAAAGTGATTTTTTTTTCTTAGATCTCTCTCTCCTTGTCTTTCTCTTAAGTGAAGATCATAAAAGAATGCGACATTTCTTTTCCTTCTTGCTTGCATCACTCTCTCTTTTTCGCGGGAGGAAAAGAAATTCTCTTTTGGAAGTACAAGCTAAAAATACACTAAATATTCGTGCACTTTAAGACAATACATAACGTGCTACATGGAATTGTGCTGAGAGAGTGTAACGATATTATTCATTCGCATTGTCAAAAATGTTTTCTTTCTTTTTTTTTTTTCCTTTTAAGAGCAAAGCCCAAAGCAAGCAGCCGTAAAGAGACAACAATCTTCATATATTGTAAAACTCTCACCTTCTGCTCTGACATTAAGAAAGGTTAAGAAAAAAGAAAGATGTAGTGCAGAAGTGTCAACAATCAACTATTCAGAGAAAAGGCTTTGTCTCGGTACATTAAGTACTAAATCTCTAAATAATGAGATAATTTTGAAATAGGCCTTCATTTTTTTTTAAATACGCATGTTACTTGATTTTCTCATAGGTATTACATCTGAACAATTAAAAAAGTTGTTTTAGGGGGTGGGATATTATTATTGAGCTATTTTAATGAACACCTTTTGAGTTGACATTTCTACGACATCAGTCAAAAACATTGAGTCAATTTCTCACGTTAAACATTAGAAATTAGATTAGATGTGCTCTTAATTTGTTACAACGACCAGAAAATTTGGGTTGCGTTGCTCATAACAGCGGAACAAATTAGACTCGGAAGTTCATCCAAGTACTACTGCGCCTGTCTTTTTAACATGAACGTACTTCCTGTCTCAAAGCACAGAGACTGAACACAAACAAAACAAACAACTATAAATTATAAATTTCTCTCTTTATATAAAAGAATTATAGTATTTCACTTCGTGTGCAAACTACGGATATTATGATGTTGAGGAAAGAAGTTCATTTTTCACACACGGATTGCTCTCTGCTCAACATATCTTCAATTATTTTTAAACGTACTGGCTGGTAGTAGAGACGATAATAAACACACCCTTCTAGTTCAAAATGTAAGGAATAGTTCTTAATCAAATCATTAAGTGAGATTTCATTAAGCACAGAAAAAATTGAAACTATTCTCTCCACAATAATTCAAATGCACTTTAATTTGATCAAAAGTGTGATGACAAACAAAATTGATACCTTTCTGTAATGTTTCCACTTGATGTTGATGATGATGATGATGATTACATGTGCTGCCCGGGAGCAGGTCTATATCCCGAAACTCCCTCATATAAGTGAACCAATGATAGTTCGCCATTGCCTTTCATCGGATGAAGACAGTTTAAACTGTGCATCTAATACTGATGAGGCCTTGTATCCATAACTTAAGTAAATCAAAACAGCTGCTCATACACTACACTTTATTACAAAAGCACGCAGTAAAGTATATCAGTTTCAGAGGTTTGTTTGAAGAATGTAGTTTTAGAACAGTGGTTCTCAACCTCTTTTTGCTTGCAACACACTATCCTTTGTAGTGCTTTCCCGCGACACACTAACGTATGATTTGGCAATTATGCGGGAGACTTTGTGACTAATTGTCAGGCGCAAATAAACCAATAAATTACATGTAAAATATATATGTTTAGGCTCATGAATTTTTTTCTTGTTCCTTTTTTAAAATAAATATTGAGTGCAATTACTTGAATCGCTTTTACCGGCAAAATTACAAAGCCTGAGAAGTTTCGCGGCACACCGGTTGAGAACAACTATTTTAGATCATTCAAACTGTTATGCTCTCTATGTTCATTTGTAATAAAGTATAGCGTACAAGCTTTGCCAGCTATTTTGATTTTCTCAAGCTAAAACTGTGCTCCGAAGCACTTGTCTCCCCACCAGGAATCGAATTTAGTGCTGCTAACGCCCATAAAATTCAGTTTATCGTATCTTACCATGCATCGAACCCGAGGCTTCTTAATTACAATGTAGCAGGCTTAACCATTCACCCACTAGGAGCATATCTTTCCTCCTATGAAAAAGTAAAATCAAAATTTTATTGTGTGCGGCAGATTAAAAGGAAATATTGAAAGTTCAAAGGTTAGCGACCTTCTCCCTAATTTCGAATTTTATTGAAATGGCTACAGAAATGGTTTCCAACAAAGAAAAGAGAAAATATAAAATATACTAGTATCCATGCCTTTAGTTTTCATTGAATTTGAAAGAGAAACATAATTTCAGTGACTTTCTGAGCCTATCTCTACCTTCAGCTAATTTATTTATATATATAAGGCCAGAAAATTATTGTCGTGGACTACGAAAATGTGTGATTGCCGGGATATGTGTTTTGATAAGAAAATACCTAAGGCGTCTGCTCGTGATTCCGACAGATTTAAGCTTGGATAATTTATTACTCTGCTCTCAGAGCAAACTCAAACTGTTCCAGAGAGAGAGAGAGAGAGAGAGAGAAGGTCTCATACGAATAACTGCAAGTGTATCGGGATAGCAGGTCAGAAACAAGAAGTCTACAAAGTGTCGGAATTAGGAATCTATAGTCCTATTTCCGACACGCGAAGACCTCAATTACGACATCAAACAAAGTACAGTCAGAGATGCACAGATTAGTAAAGTGACACTGCCCAGGAATACAATTTCCTATATTTCTCACAATAAAGGGATATATAAGTACGCTTCAACTGTGACTAAACTACATTTGGTAAAGGGATTAATTGCTGCTTTTGAATGTTGTCATGTCCACAACTCCATATAACTATATATGCGCAGCTAAGAAAGTTGTACACTGCGATGCATAGAAAACGGCCATTGGAATGTTTTGCTAAACACGAAATGATACTCTAATATGGCAATATAAAGAGGAATCTAAACAAGTAAAATGTTGGTTTCAAATGTGTACTGGTATTTGGCTTGGTATTGCCCTTTGATATAACGTTTTGGGCTTAGAAATCTTCACCAGAGGCCAATTTGCCATAAATGTGAGCTTATACAGTCGTCCAAAACTGAATCAAGTCCGAAAAAATACTCATATAATGCGACATGTGGCAATAGCGAAACCTAGATCGTACATAAGTTACCAACTCATGGAATCGTACACGCAAATTCAGAAACAAATTGTAAAATACGATATCTATATAATTCAATAACAGACGATATAGATATATTGTAAACGACGATATATATTTCAATATTCGGTTGTTCAATCTTTGCATGATACTCTTTACTCCGAAGATCAGGGCGTATACTCTTTGTTCCACCTGACGTCATGAACTGAAGTGCCTACTTGGGGGAACCCGGGCTTGTGCACAACGGGTGAGGCGACACCCAGTTTTTATAAACCTGGCCTAGAGTAACGAAAGTCGAGCGTCGAAATGAAAAACCTGGTAATGTTGCTTTAAGCAATTTACTTTCGTAAGAACGTGTTAGAATTCTTATAAGTCTTTAAGTCTCTCTCAAGGTAACCAGTAACAATATTTTACATAGATTTGTGTAATTAGTATCTCGGTTCTATAACCTCGCATACATAAATCATAACTTAATTCTCCCTTAAAACATTTCCTGCTTCATCTTGATTAGATACACAAATTATACAATTGCAGTTTTATATTAATTTCCATTTATGATTTTGATCTGTATTTGCTGTTCCTAGATATGACATTCATATCATTTTCGATTGACCTCTACCGAGCATCATTATACATACATTTCGATCAAACACAAAACAAAGAACTGTAGCGGAAAGAGGGAAATTGATTCTAAGCAGATTATCGTGTTACAATTTCTCAACTCTGCATCAACTTTGGATTATTCTTGTGTACAGGTTTATATTAGCCATTACATCATTTAATTATATCCATTACGTAGCTTAATTAGATCCTATACAATATTTTACTTTGACATCTCGTAGCTTACGTAATGTTTCTATTTGAATTTTACATCTCACACCCAATATAATCAAAATACAGAAAACAGTAGCAATTCTAATTTCCTAGTTGTATTTGCTTTAGTAAACCCCGTTATATCAGCTGAGCACAATATTTATACATAAAGTAATCCGAAACATGAATTTTATTTCAAACCGGGATGCCTTTTCGATACTACCCCAAATCCTAGCATGATGATTTATTAGATAATTTTGTTTTGCTTTAGTTATATAGAACGAAGATCGTTAGGCTGCCTTTTATATATCCCCCCGTACATCAATAAACCATAATTTAATCGCACCCAAGTCAATGACTGGTAAGGTTACCGTTACAAAATCGCGTCGGGTACACTTTCTAACAAGCAAACATACTGATAGAGTAATAGGACAGAAAAGAATTATATATTTCTTCCGTTATGATTAGAAATTTAGAATGTCAAAGTACGTGAACATGCACATTTTCTTCACTCGAGTCCAAGTGCTTTGGGGATATCACTGATATAAGAGTCAAATTCTGTCTGTAGAGAGTAGTCCAAAAGTGTGGAAATACCCATATGTTCTTAAATTGCTAGGAAGGCGGGTGGAAGGCGGTACCTGCTATAGGGCATGTTTTTCTCAGTTGTTATATTGAATCGATTGATTTTCATAAATGAGAAGGGGTCATATGATATGCCATTCTGGGTTAGAATTTTACGAGAAATACGTTTGTTTCAGCATTGCCATAAATATATTATTATGACAGATAAGGGTATGCGACACTATTATGGGGTAATGATGCAATAGCCTGAAAACACCTATTGTGTTTTGAAATAATGAAGGAATTGAAACGTAAATGCATTTAAATTGTGCCCTATTGATATGGATTTGTATACAAAATTTCTCTGTACGCAGCGTAACCAACTTGGCTCATTTCATCTCTCGAAATTGTTTCCTTTCTTAAATTGGCCGCTTGGGCACATTGGTACACAATGGAAGGGGCAAATTCGTACGCACAACTTTGTCACTTTTGCCATTGTTTTAATCCGCACATACTCAGTAAATTTTTTTTTTCGTATACCCTAAGCAGCTTTCTAAATAAGCTTGATAGTCAATTTCTGTGATTTACTCATAGCAGTGTAAACATAATGTTAAATTTCAATCTTTTTATTTTCCCTCCATACTCATGCTTCAATGTGTACCTTCATCCAAAGACGGTATATTTAATACGTTTTGGCCTTATCCTTATATTATGCGTCATTCCAATCAAATTCACCAGGTTATTGTTGCCGCACCATTAATAAAAAACGAAATAATATATGCTATTCGCATGTACTTCAAAGTTCAAAGTAACAAAAACAAGTTTCGATTTTTTTACTCCAACAGGAGGAAGGGATTATGGGGGAAAGGGGAGGCAGTTATGAAATTTTTCACATGGGACGTCTACCCGCCCTTTTTAATAACTCGAGTTCCGTAAGAGATATCGGATGAAACAACAGTTCTTTCCTTTAAACTACAAGCTTTAATTTCAATATGATTTAATTTAATTTAATTCTGATAACAAAATAGTTACAAAACATGGTCTTGAAAATGCGCATATTTTTGTATTTTGTGCAATTTTGGATCGCCAAAAAGCGAACCTAAAATTTAGAGTACCCCCTTCTTTCTTTTTTTCTTCTTTTTTACAAAATGCCTTCACTAAGAGATATCCAGATATACATATTAGATTTGAAAATAAGTATTCTCCTTTTCGGTAAATAATGTCTAAACACAGCCATGTGTATAAAATTTATAAAGTTCAAGGTCATTTATCTCAAAAGAAAATTAATTTAAAAATCTATTTTTGTTTTACCACGAAAGGTCCTAACCTATTTGAGTTTAATCCCAAAATTTCATCAGATTACTTTGCCACATTTTGGGGAAATGACTTTTCAAAAATTGGATTATGCGCCGTTTTCAAGATCACTCATTACTGCAAAATGTCCCTCTCTACATAGCCATTAAAACTTGTTTTTCAGTCAATTCAATCATTTTGGAACCTAAATCAGTCATACAATATTTTATGTTTCAAAAGGGCTGAGCAAGTCATCCATACGTAAATTTGTTATATAAATCGACACTGAGTTATGCCATACATCAATTCAATTCGACACTGTTATGAAACGAATTAATCTAGGGGAAATTTATCATTTCATTTCCTCAATGGCCATTTTCACAATTTTATTAACCATAGAGACACAGGCGACGTAGTCATCGAGCATTGTTTGGTGCTAACTTCAATTTCGTCGCATCTTTGATATGACAAAAACATAATGTGAAACTGAATTACAAACGCTTTCTGCTCTGCAATTCAAAAAAGATCTCTACACAGAATTTGTAACGTCTAACTTAGAGATGAGAATGGGAATCTCTACAGTTGCTTCTCTTTGTTCAAAATGATGTACGTAACAAGAGATGCAGATAGCTGCATAGGCACTTCACATACCCTTAGAAAGGTGGCAACGTTTTGCAAAAGTTTTGATTACAAAATGGAATGAGAGAAGACAGAGGAATGGTAATGCGAAGCATTCATGTTCCCAACTGAACACACCCGGCGTCGGGAAGTGGCGCCCCCATCGCCCAGTCAGTTCTACTGGCTGCAATCAGCCCTGGCAGCTGCCAACATCGTTGCTGCCTATGGGAAGTCCAACAGCAGGGCCACAGTGCTTCTCTGTTGAGCATTTTTACTTCCCACTAGCGTAGGGGATTGGCGACCTCATCGCAGGTCTACGGACCGCAACGTGATGACATCATCACATAGCCCGAGCAGCAGACCATCGCTGCTCGTATACGGCGTAGGGAATTGGCCACCCCATCGTCCGGCCGGCTTATGCTGGTTGCAATCAGTCAACAACGGCGTAGGGAATTGGCGACCCCATCGTCCAGCTGGCTTTTGCTGGCTGCAATCAGCCCTCGCAGCTAAACATCAACGCTGCCTGAAAGGAGGACCAGCCGAGAGGATTTCATTTACATTCACCCCATT
Organism: Lepisma saccharinum; assembly: GCA_022664845.1. Lineage (NCBI taxonomy): Eukaryota > Metazoa > Arthropoda > Insecta > Zygentoma > Lepismatidae > Lepisma > Lepisma saccharinum. The sequence goes on along the minus strand of JAGDQP010014298.1, from coordinate 22,953 downwards.
TTTCATCCATTGATGACTCATTATTTCATCTCCTCTTGTGCTGTGAGTTGCGCCTCCGCGCAATGACCAAGGATGTGACAGGATGTATTTGCATTGACGATGGCCCCTGGGCCCAGGGGAAAGGGGGCGGAACCATTGGATAGCGCCTAGTTCTTAGCAGCAGATTCTTGGATGGTCTAGCTCGTTGAGACTGGGAAGTGCGCCATTGGGGAGCTCTTCGGAACTTTGGTCTCGCCAACACTCGGGGGAGTGGGTGTCCCAAGTATCCATCAGTCGGGAGTACAAGTGATTTCGACGCCAAGTCATTGGACTTCGCCTCGATTTCCAGCTTGCTGACAAGGGTGATGAGGGTAGTACCCGGCAGCCTCGTTGGCTCCTCAGAACGAAGACGGAGAAGTGTGGGCATTTACGGCTTTCATTCATCATGGCTCCACCACATCCTAATAAGTCGCCTTCGCAGAAAGAAAGAAAGAGACAGAAGAGACAGAGCGAAGAAAACGTCACTGATGTTAGTAAGAAGGCGCATACAGCTAATGCATCAAGCAGTGACAAAGAAGAGAAAATCGAAGTAGAGGAACAGACAAGTATCGTACCGTCTATTACACGATATCTTGTGATTAAAGTAAAGAGTGAAACAGACAATCCAGGTGGTTTGAAGGGGTTATCCCCTTTCGTTATACAAAAACAACTGAATCACGTTGCAGGTGAACTTAAGCATGTTAAAAAGCTTCGCAACGGCACCTTGCTCGTGGAGACGTTAACTAATAAGCAGTCAACTAATCTCTTTAAACTGAAAACCTTAGGACCATTCGAAGTTCAAGTTGAACCACACCGTCAACTGAACTTTTGTCAGGGCGTAATATCTTGTTGGGACTTGCAAGATGTCCCTGAAGAAGAGATTAAGACTGAACTTGCCAGCCAAGGTGTAGTGAACGTTAGACGCATTAAAACTCGAACGAGTGGCGAACTGCAACCCACGAGTTTGCTAATTTTGACGTTTGCCA
>JAGDQP010014298.1:0-21849 GCA_022664845.1 Lepisma saccharinum | reverse complement strand
AAGGCGACCTCTGCCGTATGTGCAATATGCGGTACCAGCAGCCATGGTGCGGATCCTTGCACATCACTGAAACCTCAGTGTGTTAACTGCAAGGGTGATCACACGGCCTGGTCGCGTGACTGTCCGGTATTTAAAGAAGAAAAACGTATTAGAGAGCTGATGGTAATAGAGAAAATATCTGCTGGAGATGCAAAACGTCGCGTAAAAGAGTCTCAGCGCACCCTTCCCTCTGGTGCGTTTTCCCATGTTGTAGCCAAAATAGCAGTTAAAACTGTCTCGGTTGGTACCCAGACAGTTAACGTATCAACCCAAACAGAGTCTGTTGTGCATGACGACACTCCGAAGCCGCCCAAAGTATCGGAGACTCCTAGCAATATGCCGCCGGAGAGTCAGGGACAAAAAACACATGTGAAGAGCTCTAGAGCTCCACGGGTTACGCCTACTTTTAGTCCCTATAAGGTCTCCAAATTAGCTCGAACTTCACCTCTCGCTACGAGCATTAAGACTTTGACGAACGTTTTGGCTGCACAATTAGCTCAGGACGAGTCTGTAGATACTATCCATCAACCATGTTCATCTTTGTCCTCCGACATGGTTGAGGACCCCCTGATGGATATAGATTTTAATCTCGTTGGAAGGAGAGGGAAACCTAGGTATAAACCTAAACTTAAACGGTAATCTTTTACTTGTTTTTGAAGATTTTTATGATTTCCGTTTATTTTATAAGATTATGCTCCTTTGCTGTTAAGTTTTATAGTGTAGTTTTGTTTTATCTTGTGAAGTCCCATTTACAGGCTTCCATTAAGTTTTATAGTGTAGTTTTGTTTTATTTGTAAAGGCCCGTTTACAGGCTTGGTTTTTATTCTGGCCATTTACACCAGTGGGGTGATTGTGAAGACCTTTTACATCTTCATCTTTTATATTCTTTTATTATTTTAATTAACAGGTATTTTTAGACGTGACAAAGATAAGGGGCTTCCCCGTATCGGGACGGGCGTAAACCATAGTGCTGTTACCGCCCATAAAATTCATTTTTACCTTTTTTACCCAACTGAACACTACATAAAATTAACTTTCTTACAAGGATGATTCAAAATCATAATCTACTTGACGTATTCACATCTTTCTTCGTCACTGTGGTGGTAATATAATATTTACCAAAGCGCTCACCAGTATTAGTCATCCCTAATTCTTTTAAATATCCTAAACCTCCACCCACTGGAAATCCGAATGAAAATAACTGATCTCAAATTCATGTACTGAACTTCATTTTCGCATTGCTATGCTACTAGATCCACTCGCCTATTTTATATAGTTTTGGTTGCCCAGGCTTTCTAGTCTCCAGCGCTCGCTCTTACATAAGTTGCCCAAGCTCTACAATGATTTTCCGATGAACACGATCATTTAATTCAGCCGTGAGACGCTTTCTATATTCTCGCTAACTTAAATTTATTTGTAACTCGCTTGAAACAATGAAATTTCTACCGTAGTTTCTTTAAATAAATAAGTAACATGTAGAAAGAATAGATTTCTATATTTTGTCCTACCAGAGATATTGATTGACCCTCCAGTATGCAGAAAATACATTTTTTTTTTAAATTCATAAAAAATTAAGGAAGCACATATCAACATTCATATTCGGTATAATTTCAATATATCTTGATATGTAGTACTGTACAAAAAAAAACTTTAATATTCAATCCCTTTCGTGTGAACATCGGAATTGTTTCTATTTCGACAATCACGTTTGGATGCCATTTCGACCAGTTAGATTACGTTTTAGACTTTTCATGCAGAGGACTAAAATTATCAAGCAGACTTTAAAGGAAGAAATGTCCTATGATAAACTAGGCCGTAGATATTACGTTTTGCGTAAACGTTTGCTAACATTTGCAATGTGCCGCAATAAAAAAATTATTGCCATTAATTAATCGGTTGGGATAAAAATAAATGAATACCCCCTTTGAACTAGAGATATAAATGTTAAAAAAAAATTTTTTTTGAAAGGGGTCGAGCAACCATGCTGGACGATTTCAGATGGACTGACCCAGTAATGACTGTTCTGAAAATGGATCATAATCCAATTTCTGAAAATTCATTTCTCAGAAATGGGGTGAAGTACTCTGATGAAATTTTGGGATTAAACCCAAATGTGTTTTGGCTTTGCGTAGTAAAAAATAATAATTGATTTTTAATTGAATCTCCTTTTGAGTGACCTTGAACTTTATACATTTTATACACATGTCTGTGTTTATACATTATTTACCGAAAATGAGAACACTTAATTTCAGATCTAATATTATGGAGCATTTCGTTAAAAAAGAGGGTGGGGGCACTCTAAAGTTTAGGTTCACTTTTTGGTGATAAAGGATTACACAAAATACAAAATTATGCGCATTTTCAAGCCTGTTATCAGAATTTAATACAATCATACTGAAATTAAAGCTTGTAGTTTATAGAAAAGAACCGTTTTTGTTTCATTCCAATATCTCTTACGGGACTCGAGTTATTGAAAAAGGCGGGTAGACGTCTCATATGAGAAATTTCATGATTGGCTTCCCTCTTCCCCCTGTTGGGGTAAAAAAATCGGAACTTGTTTTTGTTAAATATGAGTAACGTATTATTTCCAGTTATTTTGAAAATTCTGTGGCAACCTATTATTTATGAGTCTGGCGAAAATTGATGGAATGACTCATTTAATTTATTTCTTAAAAGTGTGATTGTGTGGTGTGTGAATGTGTGTGTGTGTGTGTGTCTCTTGGTTGTGTGGGAGAGGGTTCTAAATTAGATGTGTATCGATAAAGTGGGAAGGGAGGGAAAGTGAGAAGAGAGATAGATTCAATGTAATTGGGAAGGATTCACGTATTGCTATTATTATTATTGTCATAGTTGTAGGTTTTTGTGTGTGTATTGTGTCTGTATATGTGATGCGGAAACTGTTTTGCATTACCAAAATAATTCTTAACAATTTGCTGCCAAGTTTTAAAAATATTTTAAAAGTTGAATGATTTATTTGGCTACAATAATTTGGCTACGGAAAAGAGGTGTTTTGAAAAAGCGAGATTAAACTTCGCTAAACACAAAACTGCATCCTATTTACAAATCCTGATCATATTCTTCGGCTCTCCTGCAAAATGTTGCTTTCCGACAAATGGTCCCCTTTCATTTTCCGCATCACATATATGTTTTATCAACATATGTAGTTATGAGTTATTCTTCTGATACGTAAATCATGTATCATGGTTAAGGTAGACAAGGCTACCAGCCTTAACTTTGCCATGTGAAATAAAAGTCTAAATAAGTATTATTATTTAATTTGATTAATTAAAAAGGTTGTTTCAAAGGCAATTACATAATTTCTTCATAAAAAATAAATTAATCTTTTATTTTAATTTACAGGTTAACCGACATTTTGACTAGAGGAACCCAAAACCATGAAAAGCATAATGACACTTAAAGCATTTGGTTTTTACCTTTAACATGCTTCAAGGTTGTGTAAGAATATGGAAACTAATTTTGAAAGCATAATAAAGCACAATTTCAAAAACTGAGCATAAAGGCATAGTATAAAATATCAAGCGTAATTATTTTTTTTAATTTTAATTTTTAATTTAATTTTTATTACTAATAATTTGAGACAGTAGAATTTCGTGAATAAAGGTGTGTAAATTTCGTGAGTAAAATGTTTAAAAAATCGTGAGTAGAAGGTAAAATTTCGTGAGTAATTACAAGGGTACATTTCTTTAAGTGCTAAAAATAAATAGTAGCATTGAATAACTATTTGAAACTTTAGACATGGACTTTGTACTGATGCATGCCGCTAAAAACCTAAAAGAGTGAATTTCTTTCAAATACTTCTTACGCTTTTGCAAAAACAGTTATCGAAATGTTAATAAACACATTATAACTATGAAGGAATTAAGGTCAGCTGAATTTTCATGGCATATGATGAACCATCGCCGACTACGATCTCTTAGCGCCTTCCCATATGGTTCAAATGTGCGAACACGAGCTAGTTCTCTTGGTGGCCGCTGTGGCGCTACTTACAGGCAATACAACCTAAGATGCAGTCAGCTGGTTTCTTGACTGTAAACAGAGTTGTAAAGCTGCAAAATGTTATAGACATGAACAGAACAATGAATTCTTGTTTTGTTAACTATCCCACAAAAATGACATTGTTTCTTAACCTCAGTTTATTAAAATAAAATGAAAATCAACGTATTCACAAGGAACACTACAAATAATTAGCTGTTAAAACAATCCTTACTAACATATCAATTTACTTGATAGTTGCTTTCAAGGGCTTATTTGTAGGGGAGGAAAGAGGGAGATTATTTCCTGTCACTTCGTGTGATTTTCCTGGTACTTCACTTACCTGCTTATCTATATGGCGGGAGCACTTTTCACAAAATATTTATAAAACAATTCTTTCGTACGGGCATATTACATCTCACAATGTTTGACTAGCAAGTTCCCTTTTAAACAGCGGAAACTGTATTCAACATTATTCAGATACCACTGAATTTCTCGTCTTACATGACCGCATCGGTGCTATCCAATGAGCTCTATATTTAACCAAACTGGATTGTTTAATCAATGTCAGTCAAAGCGAACACTTAAAACTCTATCGTCCACTTCCAGTCTAATCCAATATGAACCAAAGTTTTAGTCCTAACTCAGCTTTTTATGCTTGTTATCGCTGTGTGACCCGTTTTTAATTTATATATTTATTTTTAAATTATGAGCAGCGACAGTGCCTGGGTACAAGTGCTTGGGGAGGCTACAATTTTACATCTGAAGAAGTCGGGAGCCCGACTGAAGTTTTTGACAGGTATAAAACAAACTGTGAAGCTAGAAGGAAGCTAAGGTTGATTTGGGGAACTTCAGTTCTCTATTGCCTGTCTGGCGCTGCCCCGGAGTATGAGGTACTGAAATACGCATGTAAATAGCACATCCTGTAAATATTACCCTATAATTTCTTCCTCCCCCTTTAGGTGGCAAATAAAACCTTACTTCCATTTATTGAACTGACATGATATTCTAAACGAGCTGGAGAGCTTCTAAGTAAGGGACATACAGTTTTTGGTAAAGTGAGATTCGATACACTCCGTTCATTGGACCTCGGCGGGAACTGAACCCGTGACTACACTCAGAAAGCGAACGCGCTAGAATGACAGTACCTGAAATAAGAGAAGTATTCTTAAAACATTTTAAAACTATTTCCGGAAATACTGTATTCTTTAAATAATAAACGCCACATTTCCAAAATGTGTACTTAGATTTGTTTGGAATATTTTAAAGCATATTTCTAGTAGTAGCCATATTTTTAAAATATATGAATACTCTAGAAAAATAGTATTTTATGTTCAGATATGATTTTAAGATGTTTGGAAATATTCTTAAGTGATAAGATTTCCATTGTTTTAATGTAAGGAAAACCTTTTAACATTTCGAAAATATAAGGAAACATTACATAAATATATAAAATTATTTTTGTGAGTTATATTAGATAAAAGAAGCTTTTAAAATGTGTGGGAAATACTAGTATTATGGACTCTTCTATGGTTTTAAACTATTGTTGAAATGTTTTAACAGTATATTTGGGAAATTAAATGTGATGCAGAAAATATCATATTTCCTTATTGTTTTTAAAACAGTTGGAAAATATTTCTCTGCTGTGCGGGGAATAATGACTTCGCAATACTCAGTTACAATGTATAGCTTTCCAAAGTAGGATACTGCAAATATGAGGAAATTGTTAAAAGAAGCAATACAACAGAAAAGTTCCCCCATACATATTGGCCAGAAAGTGATACGCGTTCCTTACAAAATGCATTATCTATGCTAGTTCTTTCGAGGGATAGCAAATAGGTAACATTTGACGCATTTCGTTTGCATATCAAGCTCATAAGAGTTGAGTCTCATTTATTTTGGATGAGTATGGCATGAAACATGATTTGTAACTTGAACTCTTTCGAACTTCAAATTCCCAGAAAAGCAGTAGATGCTAATTTCATTCTATAAAGTATATTGCGATGATATAGGCATCGTGATTACCGTGAAGTACTGAGGCTATAAGTTGTTTATGCCAAATGAGCTTTTTTGGTTGAATATTGTGTGATGTACTAAAAAAATGTTAAGTTGAATTATATTTCATCTGTTTCAGCACCATACTAATTTCATACAATTTTAGTCTGCAAATTAGTGAATTGTGTTCTCCAAGGGATTATTTTTTAATTTCTTGCCATAAACCTTCGTTTCTTAAGCATTGTTCTGTAAGAATTCAACATTTTCAGAAAATTAATCACCATAATTACATTATAAAACGAAAGAGACTTTTGTGAAACTGTTGCCTACACATTTCGCACGTGAATGACTCATATGAAAACTTTTTTACTTAACCACAGTATAGTAAACTTGTTATATTTAGATTCAGTTACATGCCGATAGATATTTCTGTCAAACTGTCCATTGCCTGTAAGTAGCGCCACAGCGGGGAAAAGATCAACTAAGCGTGTTCGCTGAAATACATGCTACTAGAACGAAATGGGAAGGCGCTAAGAGATCGTAGTCGGCGATGGATGAACACAGTTCCAAATTTTTCATGGTCAAATTTGTTTGATTGTTGAGCAGCCCACAGGAAAACTTTGAAATAATCTCTCTCAGGTTGCATTTGAAACATTATGACAAACATCTTCCATTACATTCGAGGATAATAAAATAAGTATAAATCATTTAGCAGTAATCGTTGATTACAAATTCAGATTCCAGGATTATCACTATTCTTGTTGTCCGGTGTTTAGAAATGGTAGTTCTAGCAGCGCCATCTATTGAGCACCGTTTAAGCACATTGGGTAAAACATTACTAAACATTACGAAACTACTTAAAATTACTTAAAATTGTCCAATATATTTATTCTTCGTAATCATAATAAAAATACTCATGTCATAATCTAACATGAGGCCATAACAAATTCTTCGTCATCCTTATCTAGCTACATTTTTCTAATTTCTCTCGATTCGAACAAACAATATGTCCAGGAAATGTATTATTAACTATAATTCTTTCATTTTCTGCGCATGCACGTCCAACAAACATACAGTATGATTCGAACAGCAATAAATATATTGTCAAGCTTGTAGGTTATGAAGGAATATGGTTCAATCAACCATACATACAATATGATTTTTCCAGCAATGTAAAATTTTACTTTAATTGTTTAGGAATCACAACTATTCCCATTTGTCTTAGTAGAAGCGTGCGATGAGATAGGTCTACAGGTAAACATAGATAAAACAAAATACATGGTAACAAGCCGAAGCACAGGGAATGAAGGAATTAAAAACATAAGAATTAGGGATGAGGTCATAGAGAAAGTAAACAAATTTAAATACTTGGGAGCATACGTAACAAGCAAAAATGAGGTCACGGAAGAAATAAAAAGTCGCTTAGTATCGGGGAACGCATGTTTCTACTCAGTCCAAAAACTTCTAGCATCGCGATTAATATCAAGGAAATTGAAATTAAAAATATACAGAACGGTTATTCTGCCGGTAATTCTCTACGGTTGCGAAAGTTGGAGTACGACCCTAGCAGATGAACATAAATTACGTGTATTTGAAAATAAGGTTTTGAGAAAGATATATGGGCCAAAACGGGACGAGATGACTGGAGAGTGGAGGAGACTGCATAATGAAGAACTCCACGGACTGTACGATTCACCAGATGTTGTAAAAATAATGAAATCGAGACGACTAAGGTGGGCAGGGCATGTAGCTCGGATGGGGGAAAAACGAAGATTATATTCAATCCTGGTTGGAAGGCCCGATGGAAAGAGGCCATTGGGAAGACCGAGACGTCGTTGGGAGGACAATATTAGAAGAGATCTTCGAGAAGTAGGTGTTCGTGATGAAAACTGGCTTGATACTGCCCAGGATAGAATCCAATGGCGAACGTTTGTTACTGCGGCGATGAACTTGCGAGTTCCATAAGCCATAGAGTAAGTAAGTAAGTAAGTAAGTAAGGAATCACAACTATACAAAAATACCAGATATAGTCAACTTAGCACAAGAGTGTCGCTACTGTCGAACAATTATGGCTACGATTACTATAAATTTTAATAATACAGTTTTCGGGAACAATGTCAACACTTTCTCTCCGAAATCGTAGTCTCTGCTACACGTAAAGGCCACCATAGATATTTTCCAACTGAAATAGTTCTTAACTGTGACAATTTTTTATTTGCCATGACGGATATACCAACTCTCACGCAAAATGCGTGAGTCACATGCATGCAAGTATCAACTCACGCAAAGAACCTGCAAACTCACGCATTTTGAGAAAAAGTGCAACATTTAAATCTCGCGCTGTAAAGTGAAATAAAAACGAAATAAAATGCCTTTCTAAAGTAGCAGTATTGCAAGACATCATGGTAAATGTATGGCATGTAGAAGAATTGTTGAACTGATCAGATTGTAAACTATTACAATAACTTTAAAAACGGTCCCTTTAGTTTAATTTTTGTAGTTGTCACTCTACAATTACTTCTTACCGTACGCTGCGGGTTTTTTTTACAGTAATTTTGTGATAATTAACGTCTGTGTTGTAACTCTTTGGTATGATCTTCGTTTCTCACTCAATCACACGCATTTTACCATTTCAGGTTGGGAAACCTCACGCATTGGAAACCTCTAGGTTGACAAGTCTGTCACGAATTTCGGAAACGTGGCTTGATTCTTTTTAATGTGCTTTTGGTAGATGCTGACATAACACGAATAATAAATGTTAACTTTGATAATTTCAAGAACTGTTCAAAAACTATCCCGATTTGATTGTTTACAATAAACTCCAACTTGATTCGTGCAAGAATTTTACGTTCATTGCTGCGCATGTCAATCTTTATTTTGTAGCTGCAGCGAGTTGAAAACTGCTTTTATTAAACAGTTTAAATTTTGTCTAAATCTGCATTTGCTTTGTCTCTTAAGTGTTTTGAAGTGAACTAAGTCAACTGAAGAAAGGTTAAGCACCTATTTGTAAACTTTATAAATTTTATTTTGTATGAACCATTTTTAGTAATTTGGACTTTGACCCGTCACGATTATGAATGCGATGCTAGTTAAAATTCACATCCAAGTCCCAGCCGGGACGCTACCAGATCGGCGTTATGTCCCTATTTAATCAGTGGAAAATACTTATGATATTGTAGCAAAGATACGCGCAAAAATTGGCAAAATGCCTATATCAACAGCAGAAATCTTATAATTTGAATTTGAATTTGAATTTAATTTTTAAGAGGGCTCCTCGCTCCAGTCCCTCAATTTTTAACATTTTTCAAAATATTTAAAAAACTAAGAGTACTATCAAAAATATTTCATAGCGCACTAGAACTTTCAAATTATTATGAAATGCAATGGACAGCGATCTCGAAATCTTGTCGATTGATGAGTGCTCAGACTTCAATTAAATAATGACGTCATAATCTTTGAAAACGTATCACCCATTAATGGATCTCGAGATCGCTGTCCATTGCATTTCATAGTAATTTGTAAGTTCTAGTGCGCTATGAATTTACATTTTTGATAATACTCTTAGTTTTTTAAATATTTTGAAAAATGTTAAAAATGGGAGGGTTGGAGCGAGGAGCCCTCTTAAGGCTTTTAGAAACGTTAGAATTTTTATCAGCTAAATTAACATACAACATTTCTTACGCAAGATACAAGAGTGAATCAGTAACAACCTCCTTTCAACCCATAAACAGTGTTGGGTTAGGTGCACTTCATTTGTACCTAGGTACAGGTACAAGGAACTGACCTTAAATTGTACCTAGTTACAGCTATTAGGTACCCATTGGAACATGTACCTAGGTTTACAGGCACTGATCAGAGTACCTAAGGTACTTCTTGGGTACTTGACTAACAATAAGTTAACTCTATATAGGGGTGGAAATTAATTTGAAAAATTCAGGGGGTACTCATTGAGTTGAATAGCAGTCCCATATAATTAATTTCCTGAAATTATTATTGTTAATAATAATAATAATAATAATAAATACTCTCTATTGAGAGAGGGATTGTTTCAATCAAAGCCTAAGTCTTGTCAGAAAATAACGAATAATATTAACATAGTATAAAAGCATCTGGAAAGAGTACATTTAAGTAATATATGATTATTTACTGATAGTAGATACGATATTATTTGTAGCGGAAAAGTAAAATTTTGGGGGAAAAACAAGATACCCATTAAATAATTTATGCAGAGAGATGTACTTGCTTCCGCATAATAGGGCAATTTTCTCACGCTTTACATTTACATGGGACTGCTAGCGCGTCAGACTACGAATCGGGAGGCCCGTGTTCAAATATTGACAAAGACGCTAGACACTTTCCTTCAGTGCTCACGTTTGGCGCTATGAGGTGCACTCAGTTTCTTATCAAATTGAGTACCAATTGGTATTCCTGGGGACCTTGTGCGGTAAAGGCAGTCGAGCGTGAGACTGACCACATTACCTCATTTCATGTCATTGCTCGAGAATATTTGAGCGCTATTTCCACATACCTAGAGACAAACTTTTTTCGCTAATGCTCAAACTTTTCGTTTTAGAACCAGAAATGACGTTTATATTCTCGCGCAATTTTGCGAAATTTGGCATTACTTGAGATAAATGCGAATGAAAACAAAAAAGTGGAATTCGTGCTAATTGCTAATAATAACTAAAAAGCGCATTTCCAATATTATTTAACTTAAAAATCATTGTATTTTACCGAAAACGTGCACGACGCTAAATTAAGTTCTCCATAAAATCCGTGAGCTTGCATGGCGTGATGTCACTTCCTGGGATTTTCCACGCCTCTCCGTGCGTCACTAAGGCCAGCGGGGGAGATGCCAAACCACCAAACCACGCAGTTGTGCTGTGAGATCGTAACCACGTGCAGTACGACGATGGAAAGGAGTAAAGAAATATCAGTTAAAGGGAGGGCCGAAGAGTTTCTCCTCATTTTTGTATAAGATACACCTTACCACCAAAAATATACTGTTTACAAGTACCATATTTTTTAAAAAAAAGGATGTGCTAAATTTTAGAATATAAATTCGACATAAATGCTAAAATTGTGATAATTAATGCTACAAAGATTCGTCTCTACACATACCCCATGTACCGCTCACGGCGCGTACGTATCACATAGGGGGATGCCTTTACTTTTTTTCTTAACTTACATATTTTATTCATATAATTTGTTGAACAAGGCATGCGAGGCTGATACTGAGTATGAACGGTGCTCAGCATATGAAAATAAGATAATACAAATATCTTTTAGTGTCATTGTGAGAACAGATACCATTGTTGTTTAAAACCGAACCGACAGTAACACCCACATTTATTAGTTGAGTTTTGTACCTATTTTGCACCGTTTGGTTGTATTAAATTTCTGCGAATAATATTAGACACTAGACATAGCCTAATAATGATTATATAGTAATTATTGAAACGGAAGTGTTGTAATCAAGCATGGTTGTTTCCGCTTCATTTAATGAATAGCCTCTGCAGGCAGGAAAGCTGTTAGGATAAAATATGTTATGGAATATTTAACTTTAGTTCCTAATATAATCTGTTCTAGCTTCGCAATTGAGCGCATACCTGCTTCCTTGTGCTCTATTATGAACTATATAATAAAAATCGCCGATAATTTTTGGTGTGCTCTTTAGGAACCTTTTGACTTGACTAACAAGGAAACTTCTCCGGTGGGACACGAAAATCAGCATGAAACTTCCACAGTGTTGATGGCGTGTTCAAATGAACACTGTGGTAGTACTACGTTTCGGAGATTCACGGAACACAAATTACAGGACTTCAAAATTTTCGAACTTTTGTTCTGAACGCCTGAAGGGTAGGCAACACGTCGTACATATATGTTGAAGTTATGTATTTCTAATTCACTTTTATATAAAAGGTTGCGCTGAAGATAGTTTGAATATTAGATTAAAGTTATTGATGAAGTTGACGTTTAATTAATTGCTCTGATCCCTACCAAATGTCAGTATTATATAAATAAAGGGTGACCCAAAGGAAATTTCCCATCCGTTAATTTTGTAACCAATTGATTTCTAGGAGGAATCCCGACACACGCCTCTTTTAATTTAGGGGAGAATGAGCCATCGTGGTCAAGCATTGCATGCTGTCCCATTTTATTGTGGTCTAGTGGCAAAAAGTGAAATTTCTTGAATCACAACATGGTTCACGTGACATATCATGTTAATAGTCTTTAGGTTCTATTTATAGAAAGCATGCGATCACTCACTAGTTTCTTTGAAAACTTTGCGAGAAATTAAGTTTGCAACTCTAAATATTATAAAGTGAAAGGTAAGTTAATATTTTACACTATTTAACGTTATGAGCGCTCCAACTGCCATCGCTAGTAGAAAAGAACTCCTGGAAATATCACTATGATAATTTTAACCGTGCTATCTCAGTTTTTGTGATCCAATAGTACCCAAGCCCTGTCATGAATACGTTAACGCCTCGAATTCAGATCAGCATTGTGCGTTGGGAAGGGGAAGCACATGGGTTCGAACCCCGCTTCCAAACATCGTGCCTGAGTGGAGAGGGCAGGGCTTTATTTATGGTACGAACTTAGTTCAGGCTTTATGTTTGACCTTTGTTATCACCTGACCCATGTTGTCATGTAAGAAAATTTCACTTTTTGCCACTAGACCAAAATAAAATGAAACAGCATTCAATGCTTGACCACGATGGCTCATTCTCTCTTAAATTAAAAGGGACATGTGTGGAAATTTCTCTTGGAAATCACTTGGTTACGAAATTAACGGAATGGGAAGTTTCCTTTGGGTCACCCTGTATTTATATACTATTCGCATTTGGCAGGGATCAAAGCAATTAATTAACACATCAACTTCATCAATAATTTTAATCTAACATTTAAATTATCTTCAGCGCAATCTTTTATATAAAAGTGCATAGGAAATGAATAACGTCAACACATGTGTATGAAGTTTTGCCTGCCATTCAGGCGGTCAGAACAAATTTTCAAAAATTTTGAAGCCCTGTAACTCGTGTTTCGCAAAACTATGAAACGTAGTACTACCACAGTATTCATTTGAACACATCATCAACACTGTGGAAGTTTCATGCTAATTTTTGTGTCCCATCGGAGACAGTTTCCTTTTAAGAGGCGAGACATGGCATCCACAGCTTCAAAAAAGGAAAGATGCCTAATGTACTTAGTTTCCATCTCCTTATTTCAAATGTCATATGTTCATTTTCTTTTAGTAACTTTTGATCAAATAAAATATAATGTGCAAATTCAACATTTTATTTCCCCATAGGGGGCACCATCACCTCATGCAATTTCACTCTCCACTTCCTGTTGCTAGTATTTAGTTTGATTTCCTCCGCATATGAACGTTTCAGATAAACTTCTGAAGCATGATATGTGGAGAAAGTACTCCTTTTATCCTTTTGGGAGAAAAATACATATTTCCAGCGATGATTAGCAACCTGATTTCTTAAAAAAAAGAAGTAACAAGTTCAGTTTCTATGAAAAAAGTGTCTTCACTCCGTGGAGAACCAAAGTTCAGAAAAATGAATACACTATTCAAAACAAGCTCTATTTTATAGAGCTCTAAAACAAAAATATAATACTCTAAATATATATTTCCTCAGTCACACCAGGCAAATGTCGGGATGACACCTTCAACATAGACCCTGGCCGACACCTTCCCGAATCCGTTCCCCTCTCCTATCCTGGCCTGAGCATTAGATGCTTAAAGGCCATAAATAAAATTGAAATCAAATCAATCAATTTACTAAATATACTTTGCAGAATGCTTGCAGGTTTAGGTAATAAAAATTTAGAATACTATAATTTGAAAAAGAAAGATCTTTTAAATCTAAGAGAAGGTCCACTCGTCTAAAGTTCAGCAAAATCTTCCAGTTATTCATTAGTTCTTTTTCTTCTAAAGAAAAAAAAAAGGAAACTAGCATCCAAAAGTATAAAATCACACTTAACATTAATTAAATGGGACAGGAAAAGTATTTCATTTCCGACAAATTCAGAATTAGGTGGGTTGCAATATTGAATACATCTGTATGAAATTAAATATGAGTAATTCTGTTTATTTTTAATTTACATTATACACGCAGTTATAGGCTAAACTTGTCACATGTCGGAGAGATGGCGTCCGTCGGTAAGCGCATAGCGGCAAGGGTATTACTATGCTTCTATTCTAACTAACTCTAAAGCTTACGGAACTCGCAAGTTCATCGTCAGAGTAACAATCGCTCGCCATTGGATTCTATCCTGAGCAAAATCATTTCCATCACCAACATCCTACTCTCCAAGTTCCCTTCTAATATCATCAACTCAACGATGTCTCGGTCTTCCCAACGGTCTCTTTTCGGCTTATCAAGCACGACGAACTATAATATTCGTTCTCCCCTATCCAAGCAACATGGATCTCCATCTTAGCCATCGTTATTTCATTATTCTTACAATGTCGGGTGAATCATACTGTTTGTGATGTTCTACATTATGCAGTCTCCTTCATTCTCCGGTCGTCTCGTCCCGTATATATCTTTCTTAAAACTGTACTGGGATTCACCAAATAAAACTGCAAGAAGCCTTTAAGAACGTCGGTCAGTGTGGCAGGCAGCAGAGCTCGAACTTAAGTGCTTTCCTACCAGGGGGCGCCGATCCCGTGGGGCTTTGGGGGCCCTGGCCCACCCAAAGTTGAAATGGGCTCCCCTAATGAGGGGCCCAAATGATAAGGTGAAGTCGGTTATCCTATTTCTGCAGTACATGATCATTCAACTTTATTCCCAAGAGCACAAAAATCACATAACTTGAATGATATGTAACCAAATGGAAAATTGGTGAAACCATCAGTTACCATTCGTGGGATAAAAAAAATATATCCCCCCTTTATTATTTTTTCTTCTTATAATGAGAATAGCTTTTATGTGATTTGTCATACATCAATAATACGTTAGAGAGTTTAGTGAAGGAATTATTATGATATATTAAATACCATATTATAACCAGTGTCTTTTTAGTAGCTATCAATTTCGAGAATGGCAAAATGCAGCTACTATGGCATAAGCCTATCACTCGTCTATACATAAGAATGATCATAAGCAATGATAAAGCCAATAAGCATTCTCATTATCGTCAGTTCTGGTTGTATCTCGTATAAATTGAGTTCCTGAATACGTTATAAACTATTCCTGAAATAAAACTCTTACCATGTAATTTCACCGTCCAGGAGGAACTTTCGCTACGAGATATTATTATTACCTGTGTCCTTCCAATCTGGTCATCCGTGGAATGGTCACACCATTGGCCTATATGTAAGTTACTACTTCGGCATTCACCCGGTTCTATAATTACTATCTTTAGGTGAAGTTAAAAGATTAGGCAGATAATTAGGTAAAACTTTGTGTGTTTATTTCTGATCCTGTAATTTAATTCTTTTCATAGAAAAATATAATAGACAAACTGAACATACAAAATATAAGAAAATAACTTCTTTTTTCTTTGTAAGGAAAGACGAGTAATGTAACTGAACTTTCTTTTTACTAACGAAAATCACTTTCTCAGAATAACTAAAATTATTACTTCCTTTCCTAATTAATAAGAAACAAAAACTAATATGACAGCATGAATTAATTATCTGCGGAATACCTAATATCCTTTCATTGGAGGAACCTGAATTATTTACTTGATTTTGAAGTTTCTTTAGACCTGATAGAATTAGATTAGAATTTCCAAATCTAAATACGTTACAAAAGTTTTCGGAAGTGACTCTAATACAGAATTTACGTATCTCACTGTAATCCCTCAAGTACTTGAATTTACTTATTATACCTTTAGTGAAATTGAAATCTAAATCCTCTAGATTACTAGAGGATCTATTAACTACGTGCCCTATAACTACAGAACACCCAAGTAGAAGGGTACAGAGTTTCTCGAACTTTTAAACCGGTTTTATGGCCTATAGAAATAGATATAGCAGGTTCTAATCGTTGGAGAGAGGTGGTAGGGGGGTAAGGGGTGCCCGAGAACTATGGAGGCCGTATATGTAATAATGGAGAAGATATTTATTAATCAATGAATTATTATTTTAATTATTATTTTTTATCCGCCATTTTATTATTTGTTGACTGGCTCGTAACCGAAGATAGAATCCGGTACTAAGCGCTTATTGCGGGAAGTGTGGAACATATCATATTAGATTACATTTAATGTAGTATATGGATTTTTATTGACAAATTAGGTTTATTTTTCGGGTGGGTTACATTATTTTTTACGGAGAATGCATTCACTGCCATCGCGAACCATACACTTGACATGTCTTACACATAGAAGATCCTTTGCTTAACTAACGTTGTTCACTTATATCTTTTGATGTTTGGCGCATGCGCAATGTTGTTTGTTTAAATTTTTCTTCATATCCCACCTATAGTGGTCGGTGAGGGGGAACATATTGTTTGAGGCTTGGATCGTGTTTACTTTGTAGTTTCGCATCTCCGCTGATGCTCGGTTCGTGTATGGACATGCCCCGGCATTTCCAAAAATTTTACATTGCAGGTGTTTGTTTATTTTTGATGTATCGCAGCTATACTGCTCAAGATGGGGTTTCTCTTTATGTCTGCCGTTTGATTGACGTGACGCCAATTGATTGACATTTTTGTTTCTTTAACATAAAGTCGAGGCGAAGCAAGAGAGAAATATTCCTTGATGCTTGGAGCGTGTTATGACAAGTTATTTTTATACAATGCCGTCATTTAAGTTGAAGTGTTTTCTTCGTAGTTTTGCATTTCCGCTAATACTCACTGGAATTTGACTATGCAGCTGGTTACAGAACCAGTTGAATCTTGCTAGTTACAAAATAGGTCATGACGTGTAAAGTTATCTGCTTTTAATTTTTTTATGCATAGTTGTGCTGTGACAGTAGTAAAGGTATGAATTTTTACGAAGATCGAAGTGCGGATGAAGGCGATGGACCGTTGGCGGAGAATGATCTCCGTATTTACCGCAGTGCATCTACCTCAAGTTTAGAGGTAGAATTTAATTCAGACAGTGATGAAGAATATTATGTTTTTAGTACTGAGGAAACTGATAGTGCCGAGCAAGACAATGAAGTTTCATCTACCACCATGTGTTCTAGTGAAATTGAAAATTCATGCGGATGTGTGAATAAAGTCGACATATGTATTTTAGAAGCTATCGAAAATTGGAAATATAAAAACAATTGTCCCTTATTGTGTGCTGAATGTTTCTATAATGTTCGCAATCGTCAGAGACATCGTTGTGCTACACGATCTATAGATGAAGAAAGGTCTTTGAGGATGCTGTGAATAGACTATAGACTAATAATGGATGCTGTGAATTTTTATATTTATCATGTCTATCTTTCGAAACATGTACATTTTAACACTGTTGAAATTTTTGAATATTCTATTCGCGATTTACTTTTACTCAGAGTGGATGAAGTAAAGACGAAATTAATTGAGAGAGACTTTATTGCAGAACCAGATATTGAGTGAATTTACTTTAAGAACTTTGAATAAGTGAACTTATAAAACTGTTTACATGAAATATATAAATGATTAAGTGTTTATATGATTGTGCATAATACCCATCATTTGCGTTAAACTAGCTTGATTTTATTCTTTACATAGATTTTAAAAGTATTGAATAGACCATGTGTATTGTATTGTTTTATGCTGGAGTCAAGTTGAATCTTGTTCTTTACGTAGGTGTTCAGTGATCTACTTATAATTTAAACGGCAGTGAAAATACCATTGTTAACTTACCATCTTCTTTGCCTGCAAAGCCTTCCTGTGGATGTCGATCAAAATGGGTTGATCAACCTTGTATACTAAAATCAATTCGTAATTAGAACACTAAAGACATTTCACTTTGTTCTGCATGTGCATTTTGGAACAAGGATAAAAGTGAACATGAGTGTATGGGATATTTAATTCGAGGAACACCATTAACTGAGGAGAACCGTCTTCACTTTTTGATGACAGTGTTTATCGAGTGTTATTAAATCCAAAGAATATGGATGAAATATTTAATTGTTGTGTGAATACTCATCCTGGATCTAATCATTTAAAAGCTAACTTTGATTATGGACTTCGTTTTCTATTGGGAAACAAAATAGTGGAACTACGTGAAGAATTACTCATAAAGCACAGATTTGGTGCACATGAGTAGAAAGATTATCAGTGACAACTTACAAACTCTTGTGAAAGTTGTATTTTCATTTTACTGGTAGTTCAAGATGAATTGCCAAACTTTAATATACTAGATTAAAAGATTATTTATTATTAGATATGAAAAAACTTAACGTACTATTTTATTATTATTGAAAATTAAAGGTAAAGTTTATGGTTTGACTAATAGCTTTCGCGCAATCTAAAAGTGAAAGTGTCTCTTCATTGGACAATGAAAAGTAAGAAGCTGATTGGTTTCCATCAGTAGCTGCAGGAATAGACTTGTAGCAGCAGTACGTAAACCAGTCTCAGTGTGTCATGTCTTCGCAAAGCTTATTGTGGTGTGATGAGTTACTCATCAGACAGTTTTGTTTCCGCGGTGCAGGAAGAAGAACGTTCCGCATTAGCTTGCTACATATTGAATATAGGTCTCCTAGTCCTTCGTTAGTGACTAGTTTTAATTGTCCTATTGAATCTTCCCAGAGTGAATCAAACTTTGTTTTATCAAGACGTGTTGAAAAAGGTTTATATAGTGCAGAAAATATTACTGAATCAAACTTTGTTTTATCAAAACCTGTTGAAAGTGATTTACATAGTGCAGAAAATAATACTGCATCAAACTATTTTTTCTGATGGTGATTTCCAGAATGAATGTTCACTAACTTTGAAAAATTCTTTTAAATTAAACACATATGCTGCTGAAACTGCTTCTTGTGAAAGTGATGGAAAACCTAATATTCCGACTTGTGAGTGCGGGATTAATATTATTGAAGAACTTTATATTTGAAATGCCATAGACAATTTTCATTGTCTTAATACACCTTTAATTTGTGCTGCCTGTTTTTATAATATTCCTAATCAGTTAGCACAAGCTTGTCTCACTTGGGAGTTGAATGAACTTGAACGTAGTGTATTTTTAAATGATCGTGCTTGGAACGCAGTGTTTAAACCTAGTAATTATATACAGATATACAGGGTGTTCCCTTAATGCGTGCAAAAAACTTAAGGGTGAGTACCTGAGATCGAACTAAGAAAAACGTGATAAAAACGGGTGTCGAATATTAAGTACTTTCGGAGCTATAGGCTGCCGAAACCGTGGGAAAATGAACTTCAGAGCTGATTATTTGGAATACGAAAAGGCGCAGAGTAGGCGGTTGAGAGTAAATTAGAGGAAGTCACACCCGGGCTATCCAAAAATGCATGTTTGAAACTCCTACAAGCAGGGCGCATGGGATTCCCCAAAGGAAAAAGGGGATTCCCAAAAATTATTCCAAGTAAAGTAGGGTCAAAAACGGCATAAATGAGACGTCTTCGAGACAGGTAACAATAATTCGTTTACTGCATGTCCATATGTCAAGTAGATTCCGAATGCGGAGCGATTTGGAAAAACCGTGCGGGATTACATAACTGTCAGGAGTATGAGTAACAATAATTCAATGAACAGTTAAATTATGTGTCCCAGAAGAAACAGTGTGTCATTTGTCAGTGGAATGGCGGTGATTATATGAATATCAAATGCAGCGTAAGGTAAAAGGTGACCCCGTTGGTGGGGTGGACAGTGCGCAGGCCACGATGCTTGAATGAAGAATCCCGGCTATGCCGTGGAAAGTTGTCAGCATTGAGAACTGTACAGCTTTGAACCGAAAGGCGCACGTATCATTATTGACTAATAGCACTAGAATTAAAAAATTGAGGACTAAAAGTACACAACGTAATGTATACCCAAATGTCGTGAAATCGGAAATGACAAGGAACGTTCATGTGTATTTCAAATCTAGTTGATAGAGCGTACATAACATCCTGAAAGGATATCATCATGTGATTAGTTTTGAACAAGTAAGGTTTAATGTTATTCCTGAAACTGTTAAAATCGAAATCGAGAAAGACTGAATTGCTATGCAGATCCAACAGCAAGATTACAAATGCAGTTGGCTGTCCTTCTTAACAGAAAGAAAAACACAATAGCATAACTGCTTGGTGAAGATTAGTAGCTACGATCGCAAACATGAAATAAGCACAGGGGAGACCGTTCGTGCTTGTGTCCCGCTCAGGACGAACATAAGGTTTGCAGAATGTTCATGTATTCCCTGTTCCATAATGCAAATACCGGGGCAATACATTGAACAGAGGCACTGACCGCTACCTGTCCCATTCCATTCTACTGGAGAAAGCTCCCCGAGGGATATCATCGTACATACGTAACGATATGGAACCTTCAGGTGCAGGTAACACCTACTAGTTGAAAAGATTCACTATATTTGTAATAATACTATTACTGCTAGTAGTGAATAAAATAATAATAATAATACGTATTATTATTATTATTATTATTCACATTCTTCTGAGCTTATTCGTTTGTCTCCTCTAAACTTTGCAATATAAAACATAAAGACATTAAAGAAATATAGACATTAAACGTGAAACAAACACCAGAAAGAAACATGTGCAATGCTATTCTTGAGCTACAAATAAGGAAAGCAGAGAGTTTTGTTTGTGGATCACTATGCTTGTAATGTGCTGTTGGAAAAGAATGAAAGCCTTACTAGTCACAGGAAGCAGACGACGTTTACCTGTTGCTGTTCTTTACTAAATCCACGGGAGAAACAACACTAGAATACACACATTCCAGCCCCACTTCCGTCTCGAACGTGGGTTCGAAAGTACTTACGTTTCCTGTGACTCTGTTGTAGTTTAGAGCGAGAAGACTTTGTGCGTCAAATTGGTAGTTTTAGTCAATTTAAAGTAGTTTATTCATTTAGTGAACTGGCCTATATGCATTTAATGTATGGTCGTGAAGATAGTAACGCCTTGGCTGCGCAACGTATGTATCACGAATATTTTCCAAATCGCCAGGTTGCAAATGTAAGGACATTTATTGCCATTGACAGGCATCTTAGGGAAACTGGTAGTTTTAGTGCAATGTGTGACCGTGGAAGACCAAGAACTGAACTTCAACCTGAACAAGAGGAACAAGTACTTAATTTTGTAGAAGAACATTCGGAAATACGGAGAGTTGCTACCAGAGAAGGTGTTGCACAAAAAATCATTTGGCGTCTATTTCACGAACAATTGCTATATCCTTGGCATTTACAACGTCTTCATGCTCTCGAGAGAACTGATTATCTTCCGCGACTAAACTTTTGTGAATGGTTTGTGAGGCAAGTTACAGAAAATCCCGCCTTTGCATTATTAATTCTGTTTACAGATGAGTCTTGTTTCACAAGGGATGGTATAATCAATGTTCATAATCAGCACGTATGGGCAGAAGAGAACCAAATGCAATTGTCGTCACTAATAACCAAAGACAATTTTCTGTCAATGTCTGGGCCGGTATGATCGGGAACCACCTCTTAGGACCATACTTTTTTCCACATCGCTCAACGGGCGAACGTTATCTAGAATTCCTGCAACGTGAACTTGCGATTCTACTAGAGGATATACCTCTGAATGTTAGACGCAAAATGTGGTTTATGCACGATGGACATCCACCCCATTTCTATGGGCAAGTTCGAATACATTTAAATGACGTCTTTCCGGGAAGATGGATAGGAAGGGGTGGTCCAGTTGCTTGGCCTGCTCGTTCACCAGACTTAACTCCTATGGATTTTTATTT